>JACGAQ010001540.1:0-57426 GCA_014119065.1 Orius insidiosus
TTTATTCTTAACCCTTAAATATTTCTTTAAACGTATGGAAAGATTTTTAAAATTTTTTATGTTTATTTATTATGTGAAAGACCAACTAAGTGTATAGTAGCTATTGAATTAAAGGGAGAATTCGGAAGGTACTTCTTGTGTTTCTTGTTTAGGCTTTTAGGTCAATGAATCCTTAATAGAGGCTCACGTTCTTCTTTCCCTCTCCAAACCTTTTCACCCGGTCCTTTTTTTTTTCTTCCTCTCTTGATTCTTTCGAGCCTTGAAAGCAAGAGCAATTTGACGGTGTTGTAATTAAATCCTATTCAGGGTGGAAACCCTTCTGGAGAATAATTAATGCGAGTAGGTACTGTAAGACCGGAAATTGTCAACTAAAATATAAAAGGAGGTTTTTAAATATGACGGATTGTAGTGAAGAGAAAAAAAAAAAAGAAGTTTTATAATTTTTGTAATTTTGTTTCAGGTGAGTATACAGAAGGATACAAGGCAGAAAGGTTTTTATTATTAATTTTATTTATTAAATTGGCATTAGCTAGCCACGATCGGCTTTTTGACAGACTTTTGTACTGAGAGTATTGATAAAGCCATTTTCTCAGTTTTCATTCGTCAGAAAGCTGTCAAGCCCCTTTCCCGAAAAAAAGAGACTGACATTCCACGCGTGTAATAAAAGGGCGTCACGCTATTTCCTGCCCTGCACTGCGCGACTCAAAGAAGGAGATCTCTCACGGAAAGAAGTCACTTTTTCGGACGGAGAGAGAGAAAAATATCATATTAAAAAAAGCTCTTTCTTCCCTTCCGGATGACAAGTCGAGATAATTGAGTAAAAATTGCGCTTTACAAACTTTATTTCTGTCGCAGAATTTTGACCATAAAAAAAAGATTATAAAGAAAATTGTGTTATCAACGTCCATTTTAAGCGTGTCTTTATTTATATTTCATAGAAAATGTAGCGAAAACATATCAGTTTCCGTATAAAATATTATCCTTTCCTACCGCACGTTTTCAACTTTATGGCTCTCCTTCCTTGCTGAATAGACAATGTGGCTATAACGCTGCATCTTTCATTTTTCGGACCTTTTTTTAACAAAATAAAAATGCCTGCCTGTATAAGACTGAACGTCATATGAAGGATAACATCGGGATTTAGGAGGGGGCGGTAATGACACGGCGCCGGGATTTGAGATTCTGAATAGAGGCTGGACTAAATCTGGTTGAAGAAATCGGAATTTGATCCTTATTCCTTTTTAGAATACGGGACTTCCATAGGTCAGATGGTAGTGTATTCATGTAACACAAAGGTCGCAGGTTCAAATCCCACGGGGGGCCTAATTTATTTCTTCTCTTTTTGTCTTTCCTAATCTCCTCAGTTTGAAAAAAATAGCATTGTGGACCTATAAAATTAAAATCTAGAAAAAAAAGTCTGATTCACGTGTATTTGGGAAACATCTAAGTTAACTAAGAATCTAGATAAATTCTTGGTCATTTTGTACGGACAAAACAGATGTAATAAAACGGCTTAATAATTTTCAAATGAGTGTACTAACTAGAAAAAATGTCATATCGTTGGAAACCGTAAAGTTTTAGAGGCCGAGCGATAAAAGCGGAGGGTCTTCATTGCCGGTGTTGTTTTAAGCATAATTTCCCTCTCATAAAACCCTTTAAAAAATGTCTTTGTATTTTCACAATTCTAATATATTATCCATTAGTAGCGTATTAGAAGCTCCATTAGTAGGACATGCAGAGTTTGCTTTTTACCTAATCCTGATGGATATAGGAGCCTTTAAGAGGATTTTCTCCCAGCCCCTATCTTTCAGTAACTTCCGCTAAATTCCACTCATACACGAGATCTCGAAATTATTAAAGTGTAAACAGATTTTTATTTTTTATTTTTGTATGCTCATTACTAATAATAATGACTGGCCGAGATAAAAGCCATAAAAAAGCAATGTTTTATAAAACGTGTCCCAACACGAACGTTACCTCACGCGATATAATTGTGTCCGAACATTTATCAAACTTTTTTTTTTATAATTACGAAGTGGTGATTCAGTGACTCATAAAATACCGTAATCGTATATTTATGTAGCCCCCCTATTTATTACATATCTCGCTTTTATGTGTAATTGCTTTTTTTTTCACCATTGGTCTTCAGATAAACCAAGGCGATAAACCAAATTGGAGAATGCAGCCCAGAATTTAGACCCTGGACCACCATTTTTTCAAAGATGCTTGAAATAATGAATTTTTGTTTAATTATTTTTAATAATTTTAAACAGGAGGGACGAAAAGTTGTAAGAAGAGTTTTTCTTTGCTGGTTCTCAACTTCCTGATCCTTGATTAGATGGGCGATAAGGGGGGGGGGGAAGGAAAGCCCTAATTTCCGTCAAAACAAATCTTAAATCATCATCCGGCTCGCGTTTCAAAGGACGGAAATTCATAATTTTCTTCTTTTAATTTTTTTTTTCTTGGAAGATGACACATTGGGACAGTTCTGAAAGAGTTAAAAGGGGTTCGGAAAAAAGTTACCCCGGATCGATCCTAAAACTCCCATCTCCGGATGTCGAAGTCCCTAACGCGTATTTTCCACCCCTTCCCTACGGCGACAACCCTAATTTATTCAGTTCTCGGATTTATGGAAGGGTGAAAAAAAAAGAAAGAGCCTGAGGATTGCCTGTACGATGAGAAAAAAAGAAGTTAAGAAAAGAATCGATGGCAGCTGTAATTGGGGATCGGAAACAGAGAGGAAAGTGAAAAATAAGAAAAGAAAATAAGAGGGATAAGGTTTAAGCCTAACTTTTTTCTTTTCTTTTTTTCTATTGAATGCCCGACAAACCCAAAGACTTTTTAATGCTTGATTTACCTCATTCAAATATAACCTGATTTTAAGGTATGTAACTAAATTATCCATGAAGCCAAAAATTTTTTTCCTCCGAGGGTAAATTTTTTTCTCCTCGCAAGCAAAGCTCGTCGAACTCACTTTCTATCCAGGCCAGCTCGAAACAAGTACTTTTTCTTCAAAACAACCATGAAAGAAGACGCATTCCTAGATTATTCAAAGTTCTCAAAGGGACTAAAAATTAGGATTTCATATTCGTAATTTTCGTATCGTTAGAAGTATAAATTGCATAGTTAGCGCCTCTGTGAAGAGGGCGGAAAACGGGGGCACAACTTTGACTGATTCGACGAAAAGTTGCCTCCGAGTTATAAATTAGGAGATCCTATTTCTCCCACCTCCCCGTTCCACTTTTCCACGGTTTAGTTTCGTTGAGGGTACCCCTTCCACGTTACGACGCTTCCCCGGGGTATCTACTAATGACGCTCAAACACTTGACTTTGTTCAACTCCTTAATTATAACATTAACGGCTTCCAGTTCGCAGCTGACCCCGCTATTTTAACACGAGCTCTTTTTCAACTTCTCCTTTTCACGAACACCTTGTTTAATCGAAATACTTTTTTATTCTTCTCCCTAGTTTCTATAAAAAATAAAATTTTATGAAAATTTCACTTTTTAAAAGAAGCTTAACGACCTAAAAAGGAATAAAAATTAATTTTAGCTTTCTTTTTAATTCTTTTAAACTCTCGAAGAAGACATCCAAGGCTAAATAACTAAATTGAAACCTGACCTAGAAAAAAAAAACCACCGTGGCTGCTCGAAACGAATGGTGGAGCGGGGGAAGGGGGTAATAAAGGGAATTTAAAAAAAGAGCAAAATAAAAAGTAGAACTCTTCCTTTTAATCCCGGAACTCGAGGCCCCCAAGGGTAAATTGCATTTTATCTCGGGAGAGGTGGAAGTAGGGAGAGACGTAATTGAGTCAGAACAAAGAACCTTACACCTTCAAACAACCCCTCCTCCCCCTCCGTTCATAAAATATAGAGAAAATTATATAAATTCTTTTAAACAATTATAAAAAACACTATTTTTCGCATTAAAAAAAGACATTTTTAACATTTTTATGGCTTAGGTAACTGCGATCAATTTTAAGTTCGGTAAATCAGCGTTTTCGAGTACACAAATTATCACGTTAAAAAGGGGACCTCGATTTTCCCTTCCAGGGGCTTCAATAAATTCCGACTTAGTTTCTAATTAGGCGACCCCCCTCTTCTTAAGCCCTAATCTGGAATTAATTAAGTATAAATTTTACCCTCTGAAAATCGAACAATTCATATTGTTTAAAAGAAATCCAATTTTTTGGGCAAAGTTCGCATACATCAATGGAAGAGTGAAAATTGTTCCAGTTTTCTCTCCCCTGATAAGCGTTCGGGGTATAATTTATATTCTGGGACTGTTCCGTCGCTTTTCCTAAGCCTCATTTGTATCCATTAGGCGTATAGCGAAGGGAAAGATAATGGATCGTCGTTTTCGAAGTTTAAGTGGTCAAAAGGTAGGAATTTTTAGACATATAAAAATTAAAAATTTCTACTAAAATCGGCATTCGTGGTCAGTGGACATTGACTCGGGAAATTCCGTCAGTTATATCTCTCCCTAAACTATGGAAAGGTATTTAGGTAATTGAACTAAACATTTCTGTGTTGGAATCAACGTAATTAAATTATTTTTTCACGTTGACCTTAGAGTACACGTTTTGGGAGAGGGCGCTAGTTAAGAGGGAACATTTCAAAGTTACAATTAGGTACCCCTTCCTCCTTATTACCCCCTCGCCAGCAACTTGTCTCAGGGCCTTAATCACACTTCCCCTCCTCCCTTGATATAAGCTACAACTTAGTCTTCAAGTCACGTGGGGTTACCTTGGAGAAAACATGAAAAAGATAAGTTATAAAACTTAAGTTTCCTCAAGAAGAAAACACGTTTTTTAGGTCACCGACTTTAACAACGAGAAAATCAAGATTTTCGCTAAATCATAAAAAAAATTTTTTTTTTACTTCTGGCGTTTGAAAATCCGCAGTTTTAATTGTTGTACTTTTAAGTCGAAAGTCCGATCGAAAAAAAAAGTCAAATAGGGAATCTCTTCCCCTGAGAGAAATCGATAATCCAATTAAAAGTTTCCGTGTTCTATCACAGTCGGGTTTTTTCAATGTTCGGAAAGGGTGAAAAGGGTGGGCAACGCATGAATCCTACAAGACCGGTAGAGGGTTTTTACATCCGTGTAACGCCGCTGATATTTTAGCCGAAACCCCCTGCGGCGGTAAATTGATATCGACGGAAAACTCCCGAGTGCGATTTCAATCGTGATTTAATGTAAAACGCGTTTTCCGACTGAAAGAGCCGTACAACGTGCAAAGAACCACGAAGATCGTTAAAGCCTTGAATCTAACTCCACGGCTTTGGGATGATTTGAAAAACAAATATAATATCACTGTTTTTGGGTTAGCAAGATGTGTCGTTATCCGTGACGTTTTAGTTTTAAGTGGAAGGTTAGGCGAGGGGCAGAATAATTAATACGGGAGGGGACCGCTTCGGCTTCAACACCTTCAACTTCTATTAGTATTCCCAAAGCGCTCTCAAACTTGGAGAGTGGAATGGGGACCCTCTATGACCAAGTGGAAAGGTGGGAGGGGGTCTTGATGAGCTTTCCACGAAAACTTTGTTAAGAATGCAAAAATATTGAAGCGAAATGAGAGGAAGCTCGAGATGAAAATTACGTTTGATTCTGACGGATTCCGGGAATGTCTTGCGGTAAACCTTAATCCGGTACCTTCCTATTCGCATCACCTAAAACCGAGCCGCTTTTCACTTTGATCCATACCCGATGTACAACTTTGTTCGGTATTTCATCTACGGGGGAAACTCCTCAAATGAGTTGGAACTACTCGTAAAATTGTTTAAGTCAGCTCCAGAGCGTCCGAGTCAATCAAGGAAAAGTCATAGTTTGTAAAAAGTTAGGCTTTCGGTAATAACGCCATATATGTTTTTCACTCCCTTCAGTCTATGAGAACATCTCTGTTTTTTAAGTCAATTCAGTCTGGCCAACATAAACATATCAATTTCTCCTCGTGTTTTTAGTTTGGGGGGAAAAAAGCAACATTGTGAAAGCGGTAATGGGATTTCCCCTCTCTAGTTTGATAATAAACATTGAGAGAGAGGTGTTTCGACCGTTATTACAGTTATTACCACCTGGGCGTTATGTTATTACGTTTACTCTCCCCTATAACGGTTTTCGGCCTGCTTAGAAATTACATTTACAGACAGATACGACCTCTATGAAAACAATTAAAACCCTCTCAAGATGTGATTTTCTATATGGAACTCAATGCTCTCAGAAAATAATTATACGCTTTAACCTTAATAAATAATACCGTCGGGTGGAAAAACCGGCTTTTCCTTTAAAATATGCAAAACGTGAGATGCATGTTTAATATTTCAACGATTTTTAGGTTCGTGATTAATTAATAAAAAAGAAAGAGTATTATTATTTCTGAAATAAAAATTTATAATATTCGTAAATAAAATAATTTTTTACTTTAAATTCAATTCCTTTAGTCCCAATTCTTTTCCCCAAGGGACGACGTCTTATCTCTATCTTGACAACCTTTAAAACTCGACGAGTGGGATTGAAGAGTTACGAAAAAGGATGTCGGAAAAAGAAGAGAGAGAGGAAAAAAAAGGAAGGGTCGATGTCGAAGGAAGGGGCTTTTTTCGCTAAGGTGGAGGCCCGAAGTTTGTGGCTTTGAACCCCATATTGCCTCCCTTTTGCCCAGACTTCATTATTAGTCCTTTCAAAGAATTTCCTCTCTTTACCGAAGCACACTTTCATTTTTTTTTTCTCTCCATAAAGATCGCTTGGACTTTTAAGAAAAAGTGGGAAATTAACGATTTAATAAAAACACCTCATTAGAGTTAAAATGTCGATTAGAACTATTTTGGAGCAGAAATTCTGCTTTGAAGTTTCCAAAGGAAATTAGATCATCTACATTTTATTATTTGTTTCATCTATAATATTATGGTCATGGAAAAACTTAATCGAGTTGTGAAAGCATCCGTATGTCCAAAAAAAAGTTAAGCCCCTAGTGGGATTTGAACCTACGTTCTTCAACTTACTTCAGTCTTTTCCTCTTATTTTTGACTTCCCAGGAAGATGGACTGACAATTAGGCCTCTCGACTGATTTTCTGAGTTAATATAAAATGAAAAATCATAATGGTGATCCCTGACCAAATTACAAAAACTTTTTTTTTTTTAATTATTGCTATAGCAAATTGATTTTATTATCAAACAATTAACCACAACCGAGGAAGAAATGACTGTGATAACGGGTATCTCACGACGCGTTTCGGCTTAATAAGCCTCGTCAGGTGAGCTATTCCCTCTATCACAATCATTTATCTTTTCTCTGTGGACCTATCTACGAGAGAATTAGTGGAAACTGCGGGAAGTGGAGACAACTCGTCCCCCAAAACTTCAACGCCGCCACTTCTCTAAGATAGAGCCACTCACCACCTCCTTGTTGGTTTTTATGACAGAACTGCTGCCAAGGCATACTTTACTTTTTTTAATTTTATTGCTATACGCAAATTGATTTTATTATCAAACAATTAACCAACAACAGAGGAAGAAATGACTGTGATAACGGGTATCTCACGACGCGTTTCGGCTTAATAAGCCTCGTCAGGTGAGCTATTCCCATTAGGTCCACAGAGAAAAGATAGAAATGATTGTGATAGAGGGAATAGCTCACCTGACGAGGCTTATTAAGCCGAAACGCGTCGTGAGATACCCGTATCACAGTCATTCTTCCTCTGTTGTGGTTAATTGTTTTAATAAAATCAATTTGCGTATAGCATAAAAATTAAAAAAGTAAAGTAATGCCTTGGCAGCCAGTTCTGTCATAAAAACCAACAAGGAGGTGTGAGTGGCTCTATCTCTTAGAGAAGTGGCGGCGTTGAGTTTTGGGGGACGAGTTGTCTCCACTTCCGCAGTTTCCACTAATTCTCTCTAGATAGGTCCACAGAGAAAAGATAGAAATGATTGTGATAGAGGGAATAGCTCACCTGACGAGGCTTATTAAGCCGAAACGCGTCGTGAGATACCCGTTATCACAGTCATTTCTTCCTCTGTGTGGTTAATTGTTTGATAATAAAAACTTTTTTATTTTATTTTTTATTACCCTACAATTATGGAAGGGGGCAAAGCCGAAGGGCCCCACACAGCCCAAGATTTGAAAGTGAGTCAAACACTTTGATGACCCGCATATTTAAAATTTCATTTAGATTTTAATATTATTCTGGATTTTATGATATTTTTCCTAATGGTTGGGATTTTTCATTGATTTCCCTGGCGATTCGAGTACATATTGGGAAGAAAAGATGAAAAGTAACGAATCCCAATGGAATGCGACAAAAAAGGTTTTTTTAGAAGGCAAAGAGTCTTTAGAAAGCATGTGAGGGATTGAAAATATTTTTTCACGAAACTAAAAGAATTTTTGACTCCATGTGAAAAAAAAAATTAGTAAACAATTGCAATTTTGAGAAGTCTTGTTTTTTCCCTTTTAGGTTTGAATCGTTTGAAGTATGCGTTTGAAAGGCAGTGGTTGCCGAATCTGCCCTTGGAGAGACGTCGACGATAAGGGGCGGTTTGGGAGGGAAGGTTGGGAGCAAGTATAAAATATCAAACGAGCCTTTTCCGCTCTTTTCGAGCTCAATCCTTCTCGGTTCAAGTTCTTAGAGAACATTCCCTTGCTGATTTCAGTGGGGCCTTTCCCTCCCCCCCTCTTTTCTTCTACTATTTCTCTGTTGCCGTTGACGCGGTTGAAGACTTTTCGCAAAGAGATAAAACCCACGGGATTCGAGTTCTTCAGGATTAGACTTCCACAGAAGAATTCCCCTCTAATTGTCATCCCAAGATCCTTCCCAAAAGAACTTTTTGTTTATTTTTAACTATTTCATGTCCAGTTCAACAATATAAATATTGCTTTCAAAAATAACTAAAAATTAAGTATTGATAGGATTTCAAAATTGAGTTAGTGGGTCATTAATGTTCGTTTGATCAGGAAGGAGGCATGTGATGGCCGAGGAATGGAATTATAAAGTTTCAGAAGGGGTTTGAATACGCCTTAATTAGTAAGGATGAACGCCTGACGTCACTTGTAAAATCGAATTAGCACCGCGCATAATTACAGGCGTTTGGATCGATTTTTAAAAATTTCACCTTTTGACCAAATTCGAAATTACGAAACTTCGAATTAGGTAAAACAATTATGTTAAAGCGTTTGAAAAGAAAAGGGAAAGCCGCGGGGAACGGTCGAAACAACACACGTGAACAAAACTTTTCCTCGTTTGTTAGTACGAATTTTGAAATTTACGATCCTCCGGCTAGGCTTTTCCGTAATGTAGATTGTTGATATGTACAGGGGCGGCAAAAGGGTTTCGGACTTGTTTGCGCGAAAAGGGAATTCGAAAATGAAGGGAGAAAAAAAAAGTTCTTTTTTCAATCGATTTGTTTTCGATTTCACCCTGCTTCAACACGTGACCCCCGTACGTCGACTTGACATAATGAGATTGATCATTTCGAATGTTGCAGTCAAATGTAGAAGTAAAAAATCGTCTATAACACACGACCAATTATGAAAAATATAACTTTTCGAATTTCTCGAAAAAGTCTCTAAGCACAAACATTAATTGCGGCTTCAAAAATAGATGCAACCCAAAAACCGCGCGTCGAGGGATCATAATTCTGGAAGCTAAATGATACCCTTATGGTGAGGAGGTTGTTGTGATGTAATCATCCGAAATTCGTACAATCGAAAACATGGCTCTTCGTATCGCCATAAAACCCGAGGACAGAAACACTCAAACTCGGCAATAATAAAGTAGTTAAAGGACGTCTTAAGTCGTAAACATCGTACGTTAGAAACGATTTGTGGACTTTTTAAAGCCATGTCCCCTTCGTAGCTTCCGGGGAGAAACTTGGAATTTTTTCCTCCCGTGTAAAATATAACGATTTCTCTTCTATTCTCGTCAAGTTTGCGGATCTAAAGTGAAAGAGGCGACCCGGATTCCCGTTATTCCCCGGGTGCTAGGGAGGAGGCTGGGGGGAATGCTTGATTGGCCAAATCCGACGCCAACACATTTCCAATCGAGCAACTGTTGGCCACAATTTGCTGAGTCGGATTCCCCATCCCTTTTATAACGTAACCTTTTTTTTATTTATATTTATTTAGAAACGGTAATCACGTCATGTACCTAACATCTCACGATACGATAAATTAATTTAAAAACAGTATATCCTTGTATAACGGTTGTTCGCTGTGATTTAGAGTTTGTTTTTATGCAAAAGATTCCGTGGTAGGGGGTTATATTTACCCTAGCCCGGAATAGCCTGTAGCAAGTTTGCTATGATAATTTATGCAAATTGATGCGCATTCTTTATTAGAAACATCCTTGGTCACCTCTTTTTTGACTTTTTTAATAAAATGTCTGCATTGGTAAAAGCGTACTTTCTATTATTGAAAATGATAAAAGTTTAAAGAAAAAAAGAAAATGTAAAGTTGACTTTGAGGGTGTTTAAGTATTAAAAAGGAAATGTATTATTCATGTATCGAAAGGCGGGAGAGCATCTGGCATCGAGCCACCTGCACAATTTCCTATCTTGAAAGGGTCCTCACATACAACTTCGCACGTCATTTATCTCGGATTTGCATGTAAGGCTTTCGAATATATTTCCTTTTTTTCAATTTAAATTATAAAAGAACAATCAACAGGCGGGGTTTTTTCAACTCGTAATTAGTGGGATTAGAGTGATTTTGAAGGCGTTTCGCCCTGGGGTTGAATATAGAGAGGGATTACATTCCCATTATACGGTCCAATTATCGAATGCAAAACTGTGTAAACGGGGACAGGAAGCTCTACGATAGATCGTCGAATAACGATCCATTACGAGGCATGCTAGAAACCTCTTGGAAAAATCTCAAGATGTTGGGGGAGAAAAAAAAAACTTGAAAAACTTTAACCGCTGCCACCAATTCGTTAATGATCGAGTTTTTCCTAAAACATTTTTAAGAGAGATTTATGTGGGTAAATAAAAAGGCGGTTGAGTTGAATGTAACCGCTTTTTCCTCCTCACTTTCTTAGAAGCCACTTTGAAGCTCCCCAAACGAGAAGCCCTCTACTAAATCTACAATCAGGCCGCATAGCAGTTAGCGAGGGTAGTAACCAAGGATTTGTGACCACCCTTGACCCTTTTCTTTAAGAGGAGCACTCGTCCCGACCCCCTCTTCCTTCACACGGCTTTATTTCTTCAACCCGGCGACGCCAAACCACCCCCACAACGCCTCTAATGGCCCAACACTTTAAAGGACGTCCTGTGCTTTTAGCACTTTTTGTTTTCACGGTTCTTTCCTTTTTTTTTTTAACAAAGCCGTGCGAATTTCAACATTCTGTTCGAGTGTGTTGAGACTTAATCGAGGCACGTGACGTGGAATTGAGACCAGACCCTTGGATAATGCAACCCCCCAACGTTTTATCCTTTAATGGCCGTGTTGGCAGACTATCTTAAAATCTCTTAGCGAATTGATATTCCACGAGCTCATATAATAATCTCGACTAGAACCTCCTCCTCTTCCCGGCCGTTACTCAACCCAAAGTACCTTAATCTCGAAACCGGAATAATTCGTTCCAAACAGTGTTTGCTTATGCAGAGATAGTTATTTTAAACGGCCAATCTAAAGACTTTGAAACAATCCTCGCGGTTTGAAAATCTGGGGTTGAAATCCGGGGTTTTCGAAAACGATTTATATGAAAGGGCTGTCGTCTATGAGCTCACGGTTATGAAAATCCTTGGCCTGCTGAAATATCGTTGCCATTATTCGTGCAGGTTCAAAAAAAGCATAAATTCAACCTTCCAGATTTGTTCGGAGAACATGTTAGGCTTATTGATACAAAGTTGTCGCTAAAAAAGTTTTACCTCGGGGATTTTAATCAACATAATTAAACCTCTTTACTATAGGAACCACCTGATCCCCAATGGCAGACTTTTCAAATAAAACCTAAATCCTTGAAAGGGAACTGGAAAAAAAAGTGTCATAGGATGGTTTAGATTCCGCGGTTAGGTATTTACGTCGTCCCGACACCAGGAGACGTAAATCTGTCCTCCTCGACGCTTTCTCGGGATTGATGCGACGATTCCTACGAATACATTTTCCCTCCTACTCGATTTATTACCAGCCCCTGAGAAATGCGATTCCTTTTTTCCGCCTTCTAATAAAAAGTCCCTTTTCCCATCACATCCACCACTCCAATTCCCTAGCCGAGATATGAGCTGGAAAAGAGCCGGACCTGAAACAGACTACAAAAGAAATTTTTTATTTTGAAAAGGGTCCAACTCGAAAATAACGGCCGACCTTACCATTGTTTGCGAAACTTAAACCTCCTTTTGTTTTAAAATCTACAGTATTTGCGTTTACATTGTATTTTAAACGGCTCTAAATTAAAGACTCAACATTAATTTTCTAAAAGGATCAAAACTACATAGATCAAAGTAAAGAGAGTCATTACTATGTCTTCGGAAACATCATTATGAAGTTTCTAGCTTATTGTTTCACTAAATCAGTTTAATCTGATCCAAGACCGACAAGATAGCAGAAGCATTCCTTCTAGAAACTTCACAAAAAAAATCCTGAATCTTTAAGGAAGAGCTTATTTTCTCCGCGTATAGAAATAAAATTCTAAAAACTATTAGTCCAAAGTTTCATTAGTAAAAAAGTTGTAACCCTATTTGACGCCAAATCGAATAAAACTCTTACTTCACAAATGTTTATTCGATTGATCGAAAATTATATAAAAGAAGGCTGAAAAGAAGATTTCCCTTCTAGGTAAGCGGGAATGAGAAGTTTGTGAAAGAATCCGAGTAATCTGATAACTGGTAAATGAGGAGTGGGGGAGGAGGAAGGAGAGGAGCGGAAGAAAAAAAAAAGGGGAAAAGTTTTCTTCAAACACTCTTCAACCTCGAAAGTAGGAACCTCTCCGCAGCTCTCCTGATTTGTCAACTGTTTAGACAAACAACGAAGGGTGGGCTAACGAACCCTGGATTTCCTATTTCCTCACTGTTTTTTTTAAAGAAAAGGCTTACGTAATATTTTAAAACTTTCTTTACAACAAAATATATATCAATAGATGGTACATTCTGTAAAACATGTTCGCAATATCCTTTCATTTACACGGTCCAACGAACTTTCTGGAAGGTGTCACAAAAAGGGATAAAATAAGAAGGATGAGGAAAAAATTTTTTGGTATCAAAAGAAAAATTTGCTTGATTCTTTGGACACAATTTATTTTATTAATTAAACGGCTCAATTTTTTTTTCCAATTTTTAAGTAAAAATAAGTTTTGGGGGGCCTTCATTTACGAAATCTGTTACTCCGAAATGACTGAAACTGATTAGAATGGGCCTCTAAAACTTTTTTTTTATGGGTACTCTTCTGATCATTTAAAAAATTCTGACCAGGAAAATATCGTTTTTGACGCCCCCAAACCCATAAAAAAAGTATTCATCGAAATAAAGCGCTCTGAAATACGGTTGTGTGAACTTTTGTAATTGGAAGGAACCCCCAAAAACCTTCGGGCGGTTGTAGCTTTTGAAAAGGACTCGCTGTTCAGGCTTGGTAGGCCCCAAGTCAATGAATGCTCTCGTAAACTTTCTCCCCCCCCCCCTTTTCCTAATGAATAGAATCGCGTTTTACGCCCCAACCAACGCCCACGCCCTTATTTACGATGATGAATATGAGTTTGGAGTAAAAAAAAGTATATCAATTTAAAAGGAACTTTTCACCCGTGACCAGACAGTTTTCGAACATAAAAATTCATGAAATGAAAAGTCTTAAATATTGTATCTTAAACAATGAAAACTTGATTTTCTTTTTACCCCTGCTGACTTCGGAATAAAGCAGAAAAGCAAACGCATTATGAAGTCAACACACAACTTATTAACCCTTGTTTGGTTCTAGGAAATGAACTCGACTTCCTCTCCACCCTACTTTATAAATATTTATGGCAAACAATCTTTCAAGACAGCGATCTTGAAGATTTTGTTTGTTTAAATAGATTAATCTTTCGATTTTTTCGGCCCCCTATTATGCTATTTTTAGTAAGCACTAAAACTTCACACTTAATTTAAAAATATACATCCCAAGTTTTATAAGATACAAAAAACCTTTTATATTCAATGTTACTTTAAAGATTTATCGAATACCATTCTTGTTACGGTCAAAGTTTAAGGATAAAACGGAACATTTCCCTTTTTTCTCTTACAAAGAAGAGGAAAACTTAAATTCGTCGCCCTTTTAAAAAAGAAATACTGTCATTTAAAAAAGGCGATTTACAGAGAATTTACTGTACAGCTTCGCAGAGTAATGGGAGAACTTGGAAAGAGAGTATCGACGTTAAATTATCTAAATGTCGCGTGATGATCAAACAAAGGCAAAAAGCATATTTTTCCTGTCGGCTTATTGATTTATAATAAAATGCATGTTGATATAAAACTTGAGTGCTCTAGAATATTTAAAGATGGCCATGTTTGATTAAACTAGACTAGTGTTGCATTTCTAAAAATGTATTTATATCGATTTTTTTTTGTTTTAGGTAAGCCTGGGCAAATTGGAGTATTTGTAAGTACTAGAGATCCTTGGCAAGGTGTGTTTAGATATGGGAAGATTGAAGAGATGTGTGGAATTTGATATAAATTGGGAATTAGAGGTTTGAGGGTCAACGGAGGTCAAACGTCATCCATATTCAGAAAGGTGTTCCTCGAGGTTCAAAACCGGCTCGACCCTCGCCAAACCCTTTCTCGGCGTAGAAGGGGGATTGTAAAGGAACCGCCATTAACGTCCTCCCCCCCGGCACACCATTCAACCGTAGCTGAATAGGCAAGTAATGGCCGTCCAGACCTTGAGGCAATCTGAAAAGGATTCGATGTCCCAGACTCAACGTTTATCCACTCAGAAGTATGAAAAAATTTCCACGACAAAACTCAAAAATTAACGATCTAATTAAAAGCGGGTTTGAATAGGGACATTGAAGACAATGGCTCTACACGGAGGACTTTCCTAGTTAATTGAACTACATAATATTATAACAACCTAAGTTTCCAGTTACATCAACCTTAATTATAAAACGGGAAACTACTTCAATTTCAAACTCCCTTCGATGGCTTCGACGCGCGAAATAAAACATCGACTAAATGAACTCATAGTTTTTTATTCATCCGGAAAAGCTTCAATTCGCCGTTTAAACAGTTGTTGGGACTATCCCCCCTTCGCAGCCACACAAAAGTGGGTTTGAAAATCTACGTTTTGAAGCGATACCAACCGTAAAATCCACTTAACGTAAAGTTTCGAGTTCTATTTTAAAACACAGAGGCGGTAGAAGTTTTAAAAAGTACCTTTCAAACTTTAATTATAAACCTATTTTAAAAACTCGTCGAAAACAGCGGAATAAGAGACTTAAAAATAATTCACTTTTTAATAACAATTTCAAAGAGAGAGAATAAAAAAAGCCCTGGATACAAAATGACCTAAAAACAACGGAGGTCTACTAATCTGGAAAATTTATCAACGAATGGATTTCATTTCTTTCTCAACAAAAGAAATGGGCAAAGCCCGGTGATTTCGCCATATTCCCTTGGCGCCCGTTAAGAGCCAAGGAGTGTCTTGGCCATAAAACGGATATTATTCCATCTAAAAAATCCTTCTACATATTCTTTCCTTTGAATCTAGCGCAACACCCTAAAAACACGAAGGCCCTAGGTATTACAATAACTCCCTTTTGAGGAGGTAAAAGGGATTGGAACTTGAAACTTAGTTTTAACCTTTAGTAGACCCTTCAAGCGAGTTTTTGTTGACAAAAGCATCGAGATCAAGGAGTTTCGCCATTTTTTCAAATCAGAGGACCAAAGCAGAGATAATATGAAACAAATTTTTTTAAGCATACATTAATTAATGTCTTTACAGACATGGAATGATCCTGTAAATATTGTATGATAAAACTCCATAATTTGAAATGTTTTAATTATCCTTTACAAACGGGTGACATAATTAAAAGTGAGCTCTTTTTGAACTTTATCTTATTTTTATGAATAATTTTTAACAAATTAAATATTTCTGAGAGGGGAGCAGAGGTTTCCGGTGTCATTTTTCTTTTCTCTCTGAGGGTGGAAACATATCTCAATTAAAACGACCCCTCTCACACTCCAACCCCTCACATCCTCTAAAGCAACCCTCGCTTTTTCTTCTAAAGACGAATTTCTCTCATTCCGAGACCTTTGTTTTACGAGAAAACGCCAAGTTATTTTAGGTACAATTTTTTTTAACTTAAATTAGATTTTAATCATGAAACTTTGCTAAAAATAAATTAAAATATTGCATGAAAAAAGTAATGGACGGTTTTGATGGTTGAGATTATGAACTTTTTCTGAGTTGACATTTTGTTAAAAAAATTTTTTCATTCTATTTATTTTCGTATGTCAAAAGAATTTTTTTCAATTATTATTTTGAAGAGAGAGAAAAAAAATTCGCAGCCGGGCTGTGAAGAATGAAGGGGTCGGGGGGAGGTCTAAGGAAACAGGCGGATTTCATTATTCAAGGCCTCACGCCCAGGAAATAAATCAGTTTGATGCGTTTTTAATGACGTTACATTGACGGTGCGCCCCAATCTCGAAGGCGGGAAGGGAAGGCTTGGAAGAGGGCGAGTACCCTGTCGGAGTCAATTTAAAAATTAATTAACAAGGGGAAAATAATCAAAGGATTTAAAAGTATAGAAGCCGACTTGAAGTGAAAAATGAACTCTCCCTTCTCAGACAACTTTTTTTTCCCTCCTCTCGAAAAAAAATTTTTTCTTCCACATTTTCCTTAATATCGCTCTCTAAATTGAAATTTAATTTTTGAAATTAGTAATCAATCCTTTAAGGCTCCCTACATTAGGCTAAGCCCGCAAGACTTAAAGGTATTGCAGAAGTGTTGAACTTTGTAATCTCTGCCAATTTGTTAAATTAAACAAATGTAAAATTTATTATTAAAAATAGCCTTGGTCAATTATATAGTTAACTAGAATTTCTTTCCTGAATATTTATTCTCACATAGCAATATGGCAAAAGCAACCTTCTGGGCCCATTAAAACCCAAATCGCATTTCCCATTCTTCCTGTAGTCGTTAAAGACCATAATGTAAAACTTAATTTTAAACAATATAGAACTAGAGGTTAATTTAGATGAAGCTCACCTTTCAGCGAGTGACGTTTATTTTTTTCCTAATAAAATATAGGTCACGCTACTCTTGTTAGCTTAATCCTAGGGTCTCCGTGTTATGCAAATGGTTACTACACACATAAAATTTCATCCCTAATTGCATGCCCCCCACCTGTGACGAAGTACCTCGCCTGTAACTCTGATAATAATTAATAAAAGCCGGCTTGAGAGGCGTTACGTGTTCAAATTAAAACAAACACGCTTTTTAAACGGACACGGCGACGCCTTGTTAATTCGACATAAAAAAATATTTAAACGAGACTAAAATTTAAAATTTTTTTATTTTATAATTTTTATTGTAATTATCTCGGAGTTTTTATTATTTTTCACACTTCCCAAGAAGTTGCGCCCTCGTTAATATGAAACTTGAAGACCTCGTTATAGCTTTCAACGCCTCACGCCCTTTATTATTTCTATTGAAAAACTCGGTAATTGATTTCCCTTTTCTTTCTTTTTTTCCCTTTAAGGATTCGGAAAAAAACGTTGTTAAAATGTGAAATTTCAACGAAGCGTAGTTGTTTTAATTGAATAAAGTTTGAAAAGATACCTATCGGAAATCTTTCTATATCGGAGGAGACGAAAGCTGCAAACTCTCTTTCCATAGTTATAAAGTAATTGATATTTTTTTTACAATGTGGATGAATTATAAAGTTATCTTGAGATTTTAAAAAAATTCTTTTACGTGGAAAATCTTTCGAAACTTTTCACAAGTCCTTAAAAAAGATGGTTCAAGAAGTTTTTTTATTTATTTAGAAAATTATTAAAGAAAATAGAAATACGAGATTTTGTCGAGTATGGCTTCAAACAAGTACTTTTTGCTTACCTAAATGGTTTTCTAATTATGGAAAGTCGTTCAAATAATGTATAAACCAACAGAGGAATCTCAAAAGCAGTAAAGATAATGGAAATCGAGAGGGCGTTAAAAGAATATTTTAAAAAATTCACGAGACTCGAACATGTTTTTTACATCCCAGATTCGTTTTTTCCTGTTTATTCCTCCTTTATAATTTTTCTCCCTTTTTAAGGATTGCGGTGGAGTTCGAATCTCGAAAGAGAAATTCGATTTTTTATGATTAATTGAAAAACACACTTTCCTCCCTTCGTTTTTAGGTTCATCCGTCTTTTATTGTTTGCCTGGTGCGGGTTTTATTTTTTCGGTACAAAGAGTGATGATGTTCAGTCGCTAATGAACTTTATTGTCTTTTTAAAAGTGGATTAAAAAACCTTGTTTGTGTAGGACTGTCCGAAAAATGGAGGTTTTAAACACAATCAATATGATGGACTATTTTTCTTTTTTGTTCATCGCCTTTTGTCTTTTTCTTGTAATAATAAAATATGAAAAATCTCTTCGAAAGAGGTCTTGGGTCAAAATGACCCATCTTCCATCGCTTTCTTTCCTAACCCCATCTAAAAGTTAAGATGAGGTTTTAAACATTAGGGAAAAGATGAGGCGACTCAATAAAAACAGGTTCACCCCCACCCTCAACAGTTTTTTACCTTACGAGGTTGGTAATCCGGGGGAGGAGGGTTATTATGACGTCAGAGCATGATTAATGCCCTTCTCTCTTCCATCGACCCATATTTTCCAAGCTTCCCCTTTTACCTCAGGATTATCACGACTGAATTTGTCACATTAGTCCTCCTATCCATCAGAAACTCGTTTTTCAGCTTTTTTTCTGTCCCCTCCTCCTCCTCCCCCATCCTTCATATTTTTATGTCGTTAACGATCGCCCGTGTCCGATACAATCTCCATTAGATCCTCAGTTACCTTGAAATACGGGAAATAAAAGAAACAGGAACCCGTATAACGGGAGAGAATAACAATTACGGGGCGGAGTATATTCAACGGCTCTCTTGGGTAACGTTGCCAATCCTTCGACCTACGTACTGATTGGAAAGGGATAGTAAAGGGTGCACCACATATTAGAAGTGGCCCCATAAAATCCTACGGTTTTCGACTCAACTTTATTACACTTTTAACCTCCATACGAAAAAAAAAACTTCGATTTCAAAATAAAATTCCACGTTTCGTTGTCCGAATAACCATAAAATCCCCTCGGATCGACCATTTTTCTTAACGTTGTTAGGTTTTTAATAAAAACTTATGGCCTCAATTGACAGCTTTTCCCACTTTTTTCTTCTTTAAAAAAATGGTTAATGTGGAGCTAGATGTGCAGAAAAACATGATTGGAAAAACATTTTGAAAAAGATTTTCAGTCTAGCACACTGATTATTTTATTTATTTATTTTTATGGTACTTCCGCAGGATCACCTCCGAAGAGATCTTGTATTTTCATGATCCTTAGAACACCCTGATTAATTATTCATCAAAATTTCAACCTACCGTCGATCTTATGGAGAAATACGGTTAAAATATTAATTATTTAAAGGTTTTTGAATCGATTAGGAAGGCTAATTAATTTCCCCAAAGAGTGTGGATGTAAACAGAAAACAGCATGCACGTTGTTAGCGATTATTTTGGGCGTGGTTAGTCTGAGAGCTCTCGAGTGTAAATATAGATAATAAACAATTTATGCCCGCCACTCCTACCCGATTTTCTCCTATCTAGTCAAAGAATAAACAGATTGTAAATTTAAATTCGGTTATTAATAGAGCAATTATTATCGAAGGGTTTGGCGGAGTCAACTTTTCGTTGTATTTGCTTGATTTGACATCAGGCTGTCAAAAACAAGATTCGGGAGGAAATATGGTCGTGGCAGAGGCCACTATGCCAAGGTCCATTTTATGGCATTTCGAAAATTCCTTGTCGTAAGTAAAAGACTTGGCCCTTTCATTAAACCGATGAAAACGTTTTAAAAACGTTAATTTATAACATAAACTTAAAAAAATTTATGAGATTTTAAAAAAATTATAGTTGTATTTTAAAGATGAATTACCAAGTGGCCACGAGTCAGCGAAAAATACAAAAGTCAGCATAAAAAAGGGTGTCTAATAATTCGTTTCCAGGGGAAAAAAAAGGTTGTTATCAATCTCGAATATTTATGGTGATTTCATTTCATTCCGGGAAGAGAGGCTCTCTTTATTATATCGATATTGCCATATCAAAATGAAATCAATATCAAAATTTAAATTAAAAGAAATCAGAGATGTTAATAAAAAACGGTGGAAAAAAAATCGTTAAAAAAAGGTGCTCCGCAGCTGGAAAACCGACAGTCATAATTGCCTTTGAACTCTCATCCATATTTATAGCTTTGAGGGTAGGGGAAAAAAAGGTATTTGTGGAATGTTTTATAAGAATTTTTAAACGAGGGACTGGAAGGGCTTTTTGATATGCAAACTGATTAATTCTGCGGAAAAAAGGGATTTTTTTCCCCCTCATCTTGAACCTTTAGTTTCTCTCTTTGATTGTTTGTACATCATATGGTTTGACTTCAGTTTTTGAAAATTCAAAATTCGTTAGTTAATAAAAATGCTTTTAGCCCAAGCGGAGCTTGAATGGTCTACCATCGATATTTGCGAAAGGATGGGATTCGCAGAAAATTTAGATGAAAATTCAATTAGGTAAAAATTCTTGTTGATCAGTGGTCAAAATCTTAGACGCTTTTTGATAAGGTACGTGTATAAAATAATAACGTCGTCGTTGAACCCGATTCGCAAGAACAGAAGAAGAAAAAAGTGGCATTTTATTCCCAGAGAATCTAACCCGTTCAGTACCCATTTTTGCTTTGTCGTTCACTGCTGCCACGCGCCAAGAGGAATAATCCCTCCTGCAGGTACAATTTTACATTTTTTTTTTTTGGAGTGCTAAAAATCTAAATATCGCTCTACAAATCAATTCATGTCAAGTTGATCATGGTTATTTAGGATTATAAAAATAATAGGTCAATTACACATATAAAAACGCTGGAAAAAAACGTTTTCCCAACGCTGTCTGAGCTTTTCATTTTAATTATTTTTAATTTTAATCTTTGTTCTTTTAGAGATCAAGCTCGTCAGATCAAAAAGTAATGAAATATTTTGATGATTAAATTTTAAGCGTCCTATTGTTTGAAGTTTCCACTGAAAGATGAAAAATAAATGAACTTAAATCGGATTTTAATTTTAATTGGAGAAAAAAAATGTAATACTTTTTTATAGCTATAGTACACCGATAGAACATTGATTTTCTGCCTAACCATCAATATTTACCTAGTAAAATAAAGGGGCTTAAAAGTTTTTATTTTGACGATGGTTTTTCCCCCATTCCACAATATCGAGAGATTTCATTTTTTAGATACTTTACCTTCCGATCTTTTTTTAAATCCGTGCATAGGAGTTAACATGGCGACATGTACCGGATATTAAAAAACTGAAGAATGATTCGCCCTGACATCCTTTCGTAGATTAAATTCTTTGAAAGGGTGAAATTTATTTACGCTGGGAATCGATGAATAAACTGGCCCCACCCTTTTTATCCCCTTTTGTCCGATAAGCAAAAAAAAAGTTTACCTACCTAAAAAAAGTATCGTGCTTTTTTTCCCATATTAATTATACCGATCGCAATCGTTTTCTAATTTATTAAAAGCGACCCGGGAGAACTCTGATAGAGCGTAATTGCATTTGAGAGCTAGGAAAAAGGCATAAAACATTTATTATAATTACCAAAATGTCCGTCAGGAGTTTGGAAACCAATTTACTCGAGCCCGGCTCTTATTCAACTTCTCCTCCTAATTACAACGTTTGGACCACTAAACGTTTTATTAATTGATCAAAAATTAAAATATGCCGAGGCGAACACAAAAGACGAATGGAAAGGCGGAAATAATTCATGAGATCTTAATTTCAGAGTTTAACAGATAGAATGGCATCTGCGCTTTATATAAAGGAAATAAATTATTTTTCGGAATATTAAAAGAAAGAGAGTTACTGTGATACCCCAAAAAGTCTTTCAAAACTTGTAGGGCCAGTTTTTTGATCCCTCGACTCTAAATTCTCTTTTTCAGGGGTATTACAATAAGTTTTTTTGCTAAAATACTATGGGAAACGCGAAAAACTGCTCGGGTATTCTCTTGACCCAGACACCCTTTTTATGAGATTTTTGAAGCATTTTATAAGATAGTTCTGTCAGAGAGGATCCAGACAAGTATTTTTAAATTTATTTAAGCGTCACGGTTAGAAGCAATAGAGATAAAAAATGGTTCGCGTGACATCTGCCCATTAGTCGAAGTCTAAAGTTATAAAAAAAGGTTCTTGTCATTTGTCTGAGGTTTTTTAAAAAATATTATTTTACGTGGTAGAATTACGGTTGCATGAAAGCGTTTAATTATCTTTTTCTTTCTAAATTTTCAGATGAGGAAATGGAAAAAGTCAAAATTGCTTTTGTTTTCAGAAAATGGGAATTATAAAAAAGATAAATCTAATATGAAATGAAAACTCGATTATAGAAATCATTACTTCGCGTTTGTTTTTCTTACGAGCCTAACTGCGTAAACAAACATTTTCCTCCTCGAGATATTATGAGAGCAAACATCGGCCAAAAACGTAGAATAATTGTTTAGGATGAATGGGTGCTGCAGAAGTGGGTTTTTGCGGTCTTCGCGTGCCAAACAAGAGAGTAGGTGTGGCCTCCCGTGATTTACAATTAATTAAAACAAAACAGACTCTACCTCTAAAGGAGTCCTTTTGTAGAATTTATTCAAAAGGTTGATGGCTGGAAAAGGAGGGGTAAAAAATATGAAAAAGAGGTTCTTTAATCCCTTGAATAATCAAAAAAATTTTTTTTTGGTTTATCATTTTATTCTTTTGAAGGTTTAAGCCCTCTTAAGTCAAAGAAAAAAATTAGTTCCAAGCAATCGATAAAATATTTTATGTATTTTCTTGAAGAGAATAAAACAAGATTTTGATGAAGTCGATTATGAAAAAAAAAAATCATCCGGATTGGCTGAAACCCAAGTGAAAAGTTCAGAGTTTTCAAGTAACGTATTTGGGAATACCTGAGAGGGCACTATTTTCGGTGGTTTCGCCTAGCGTTTACTGAACACATAAGTCTGTCCTAATCTCCCGAGCAAACTTTGCAAAGGTAATATCACAAGCTTAGTGGCCCACTCGTCCCTACCCTTCAATAACGCGAAATGAACTTCCTCCCTCGAAGTCTCGCGAACTTTACGCCCACAAGCCAGTTCGAGAACCCCTCCCAGGTCGTCCTTCACTCCGCGAACAACATTCCGGACGTCGAAAAATACTCCCGAAATTACACTTTAGACGAAATTAGTTTTTGAGGGGAAGAGAGAGAGAGAGAGAGTGGAGAGGACGAGAAATTCGATTAATTTTAAGTTATGGGCAAACTGCTCGCGAGAGGGGAAAAGCCGACTCGTTCTAAGGAAGTGAACTGGCCCCCACTCATCCCTCCTACCCCCGGACCCTCTTAACCGTCGGAGAAGGATTAGCGACCCCTTCCTAATCCTGGAAGCGGCATCTAATAGAATTAATTAGTATTATGCCCGGTGTTAATTGCCTCGCTCGGGAGTTATCGCTTCGCCTCTGCCTCTTTCTCAAGGATTATAACCTCCCTTCCCTTTCTCTTCTCGTCAAACCTTCCGCCTTCATTACTACCCTAAAGGTGGATTATGCATTTTGAGTACCTATTCTTTCCATAACAATGAACTCGGATTCGATTCAATTAAAAAATAAATAAAAAATAAATCTTCACCTCTACCTTACTTTTAGCTAAAAATAACCACACGTCCACTGGAAAAAAAGTTGCTGTGAAAGAAAGAAGTGAACCGGAGTTTGAAACTGGTTTGAAATTCCTGGAGCATCTGACTTCAAATTTGACGTAAAAATCCTTCTGCGCATGCTCTAGGAGTTTCAAAACAGTTTCAAACTACGGATGGAACAAAGCTAATTATTTCGTCATCATTGGACGCCTCTTCTTAGAGCATTCTAGTTCATGCCATCTGAGCCGAGGGTGCGAAACTACTTCCTCTTTTAGACCGGAGATTCAACGGGCTGCTGGATGCAGTCTGTCATTACGTCTTGAGCTGTCGAGTGAAGAGGTCTCGAGTGCTCTGTTGGTTGTTCAAGCGGCCATGTTGTCTCTCTTTTCACCGCGAATTTTGTGAGTTCTTTAAGGGGAAGTGACCTACATTTGAGACAGACGTTACAGATTTTTAAAACGGAAAATTTGGTTCTCCAGCAGGCGTTCGTACCACGCTCCGATAGATGCAATTGAAGAAGATGAAAAGAAACTGGACAACATTTTTACCGACACAAATCAAAATATTTCCAAAGTAATCAAATTTTGTTGAATTGAAACAGTGCTATACAAGTTATAAGCCGAAAGGGGACATTGCCTCGGGTTGAACATTGACGGTGTAATTGTCCGTTTCAAGTCCCTAATGGTTTATCCGCTCCCCCATGACCGATAACTCCTGTGTGCAATTATCGCTCTGATTGTGTAACACAGTGCGACGGATGGTCGGCCGGTCATAGGTCAAACATGACGCAAACGTTTTTTAAAATCAGATCAGTCAGAAATAACGAATACGTCGAGAAGCTTAGACGGATCCGCCTTCTAACGTCCTTTATAACCTCGTTAAAACCCCTTTGAACCCTCAAAAACCTCTCCCTAAATAGTCTTTGCTATTGGTTGTTTTCTAAAACCAGTGCCATTTCACCCCCGTTTGAGAAACTCATCAAACTACGTCGAACGCTCCCTTTGAACCCCGTCTAAACTTAGCTTATTTAACGCTCCAAAAACTACCTAAATGGTGAGTTTCATAATTGCGAAACTCCCGATAGAAAATTAAATCTTTTACTAATCATACGTTATATTTTATTTATCATTTCGTTTAAAATACAGTTTCTTTAAAAATTCAGTTATGGTGAAAAACACACCTTTACAACGTCCTGAAGGCCCGCTCAGACGATCAAAAAGAAGTTCTTTAAAGGAAATCGCTGAAAAAATCTACAAAACTGCTCCAGACTGTTTTGACTGCGGTTGTGAAAACGCGACTTGGGATGAAGATGGTTCCGTCCATGAACTCGGTAACAAATTTATTAAAAGATACCGAAAAATCATAAGTTCTAAAAAATTTCAAAAGGCCATCGATGAACTAAGAGGAAATTCGCCTTCATAAAAATTATTTCGAAATAATAAAATTGTTGTCTAGAAAATTAAACATATGTTTTTATTTATATTTCATTCTTAAAAGTGTCTCGCTTCAAAGAACATTAATTTTAATTTGTTTGTTATTTGTGAATAAAATTAGTTCGTAAAAGATCTTAAACAAATTACACCAAGTCTCTGACTCACACCACGGAAGACCGGGGTTCGATCCCAGGTTGGGTATAGGGATTTTTGGTTGGAAGTAAAATTCCAATTAAAATATCCCTCTACAAAATCTGTGGATAATTTAGTTAGGCCACTCCTCTGGTAGTTGGTCCCGAAAAAAGGGCGCCACGGCATTATGGCGAAAGCCCCCGCCTGGGTCCAACCCCCCTCCCCCCTTGTAACGGCCTGAGGCCAACAAGTATCAAAAAAGAGTAGATTAACCAATAGGAAGAGTAAGCCTCTTGCTCATTGGTTATATCTACTTCTTTTTTTTTAAAAAAAAAAAATTACACCAAATTCATCCCAAGCTATTTTTCTGAGTCATGGTAAACCCCACCAAAATCTGATTTATTTTAAATTATGAAGCCTTTAACTTCGTTGTAAGCAAAGGAGGCGCCCACTAACTCACCGGGTTCTTCGTGACCACTGATCTACGAAGGCCGAATGAAACTTAAAAAATGAATAGAATTGTCGCGAGAAAAGAGACTTAAAAAAGCCTCCATAATAAGGAAGTGATGATATTGGATTTTAACCTAATTTTTAGGCCATTTCAACAAGAGAATTGCATTTTTAAATAGATTGTGCCTCTAACAAGAAAAGTAGGTCCAAAATGAGGATTTTTCCGGGATTCAATTCTCTAATAGTGGAGGCAACACCTCTCATTGAAACAATTTATAGTCATAATTTTTTCCCTCGTACTCTTAAATTAGAAGCCGGCTTCTACGGATGATGATAAAAAAAAAGAATGTTTTTGTGTAAGGTGGGGAGGATGAGGTGTATAAAAACTTTAAAAGAGAAAACCAGAGTGGGGTGGTCCCTATCTGTAACACTTGGACGATTCCTTTCTTTAAAGGTAGGAGAGAACTCCCTCTAGCGGAAATCAACCCGCACCAACTTCTTCCCGTCTCCATTAACATTATTCCTTCAAGTATATTAAAGAATTTAAAACAAAAATTATTTCCGAAGTAAAAATAAAAAAGAAGAAGAATAGAGGGGTGTATTTTTAGCCACTTGAGACTGAAACGTAGAGGGCACTCGTCTCAATAGCCCCTCCGGAATTTACGGTGTGATATCCTCGCTCTTACGATATAAAAACAAGATTTTTCCTTCTTCAAACCAGGTTTTATTATCCTGGTAGTATCGATATAACATAGTAAAGCCATTAAGATCTTGGAATAACTGGGTAACTGATTTGTGACTAATAGTCTCGTATCTAACGCCAATTCCAGATATCACCTCGCATAATTAGCTTGATAACTTGATTCATGATGGCCATGGCCGCCGCCCTTTCCCGTATATAATTCAGATATTCACTTTTCGAATAAACATAAACAAAACCGACCAAATTAAAATTGTGCCAGACTTTTCTGAAATTTTGGTTCAATTATTTTAACAGATTTTATATTTAAAATTTCCAAGAAAGATGACATATTTATAAGATTGGTGGTAATCCTGAAATGAGGGAGCTTTCAGGGAACGGAAGTAGAAGTGGAACATTTACGTAGGAGGTTTTAAAGGGTCGACGAGGCGGGGTGGGGAGCTGCGAGTGCTAGATGGAATGGCGATGGGTATCGAGGAGGCGGAGTAGATGCAAAAGCCTTTCCCACCCCATACGAAAAATAGAAGTTTCAACTTTTTACTTTTATATATAGAAAAAAAATGATTAAAGAGTATAAGGTAAAAAGGAAAGAGTAAACATTAATAAAGGGGGTACTGGGGTATAATAGAAGGGGAAACGTGTATTGCCCTCAGGTTGTGTCATATCGGAGGCACACTTGAGACCTATCCTCCGGCGGTTTGTTCCCTCTTTATCTCTGGCTAAAAATAAAACGAGGGAAAGCCTTATTTACAACATCCTCCTTTCCCTTTTCAAATGTAATTTTTAACAATGTCAACACTTTCACTTGAAAACTTTTATGTCTTACTATTTTCGTCCGTCCTCTTAAGGTATAAAAAATAGATTTTTTAAATCTTCAAAAGGTATAAAATTTAGCCATATCTAAAATTTGCCAACCCACACCACGTTCATGTCAAACGCACTGACGTTTCCACGAGTTTTCGTATTTATGTTATGTATATCACGTGTCATAGCAAGAGTACTCTTGTATGACAATTGTTCAGAATATATCCATAATTTTGTTATTAAAATTTTGGTCGAAGAAAAAAGGTTGTTTTTTTTAAAGGGGGGTTTCTACTAATTGTAAAGATTAATTTAGGCTGGAGATCTTAGTCTTGGAAAGGGTAGGCTACCTAATTAGTGCGGAGACGAATTAGTGTCGAGCACTAACTGGAGTTCCACTAAGCTGCGGTAGAAGAGAGCCATATGTAAATTACAAGAGCCTAACATTACGTTTCTCACTCCTCCCGTTCCCTTTTTACCCCCGCCTCCTACCGTACAAGACATTCATTAAAGTAGAAACGGACATCAGAATTGAACATGGTGTTAATTACATGCGTATTTTAGACCGAAAAGGCATCTTCACGAACAATAATTATGTTAACATAATATACGCAAAGTTTAAATCGTCGTTTTTTACCGCAATATATTGGCGATTTCAAGATGTTGAATGAATTTTAATTGAAAAGGAGTATGGAGGTAAAATAGAGGATTGGCAGGGTGAGGGAGGATGTCATGAATTCCGCTCCTGCAGAATCCTGTAGAAGTGAAGTAGTTCTGTACTTGGCCGTAAAAATACTTGACGTCAGAGCGCTTCTGAAGACGGCGCCAAATTTAAATTTTAGATGTACTATTTCAGAAGACTGTTTAAAAAACATAAAACAGGAATAGAGAGAAATGAAGAAGACTCTTTACTTACATTTTTGTTCTTTTATTTTATACTTATACTTTTTATATTACTTTATTTACAGGGTGTCCGGAAACACATGGCAAGCGTCTGGGAGAGCGTTAAAAAGTGGTTTTACGAAAAAAAGTTAAATGTAAACCCCCCTTAATTTAAATCAAAGAATTTGATGGTGTAGTTTAAAATCCGCCTGGATATACAGGGTGTCCCAGACACAACCTAACTTCGTTATTTCAAATGAGAACCCCTATTTTTTATTTCAGATTCGTAATCTACGCAAAATTTCAAGTAGATTTGAGTACTCATATGACGATTTTGGACAACTTTTAAAAAATGTCAAATTTTAGCGTTTTTTGCTCTAAAATCCGTTAAAATTGACCTAGGAGACTCGTTTTTTTTTTAATTCCACTTATTTTTTCCCGAAGAATCCAACTGTCTCAAATTTGAGCATCTTCGCATTCTGCATCACGAGATTTCGTCGCTAATGGCCTTTTTTCAAGTTTAACTCCAAATTCCATACTTCAAAAATGGAAATTAGCGATTTGTTGACGGAATTTTAATTTTTGATGCATAAACACAAAAGACGCTGTAGCTCTTTCAAAATTTGTTGTCCGAAAGAAAAATTCCTTTCAACAAGTGCTAATTTTCATTTCTGAACTAAACATTTGGGTTCTAACTTGAAAAAAGGCTATTAGCGACGAAATCTCGTGATGCAGAATGCGAAGATGCTCAAATTTGAGACAGTTGGATTCTTCGGGAAAAAATAAGTGGAATTTAAAAAAAAACGAGTCTCCTAGGTCAATTTTAACGGATTTTAGCGCAAAAAACGCTAAATTTTGACATTTTTTAAAAGTTGTCCAAAATTGTCATATGAGTACTCAAATCTACTTGAAATTTTGCGTAGATTACGAATCTGAAATAAAAAATAGGGGTTCTCATTTGAAATAACGAAGTTAGGTTGTGTCTGGGACACCCTGTATATCCAGGCGGATTTTAAACTACACCATCAAATTCTTTGATTTAAATTAAGGGGGGTTTACTTTTAACTTTTTTTCGTAAAACCACTTTTTAACGCTCTCCCAGAGGCTTGCCATGTGTTTCCGGACACCCTGTATATGTTTGTTATTTTGTTCTTTGGGTCTATTATACCGCTCTATAGAGTGGCGTTTTTATTTTGTTTTTTTGCCCTAATTTTGCGAGAAAACTGTTGATTTAAAAAAATCCTTTTGATTTAGGATTAGAATTGAGGCGCTCCGGGTACGAAGGGCGAACTCGACATCGGACAAATTTTTTTAACTCCTTAAAGAAATTATTGTGATACCCTCGACGTCGGGTTTTTGGGGAAGGGTCCTCTAGTTTTTTTTTCCATTTTCAGATTCTAGACCTCTTGGTGAATACACCCATATAATTTTTATGTTGAGTTCGCCATTTTTTCCCCTTTAAATACGTAAAAACCGAAACTTTAAAATGCGAATATCTCGAAACTACGTTTTGTCTAGTTCGCCCTTCGTATCCGGAGCGCCTCAATTCATTTATCTACTTATATCCAAAAGATGTTTTTTAAAATCAGAAAAATGTAGAAAATCAGAAAAACCGTCAATTTTTAATAATAGCTTTCCAACCACACTTTGAAACTCCTGGAGCATGCGCCAAAGAATTTGGACGTCAAATTTGACGTCGTTCTCATCATTTGTCCTTCAAATTTGAAGTCTTCTGAGGTCAAAGTTGTCGTGAAAATTTTTCTGCGCACGCGCCAGGAGTTTTAAACCAGTTACCAACTCCGGTTGGAATGAAGCTATTAATTCGATAAAACGAGTTTGTATTTAAATTTATGAGTGTTTCAAAAATCTAAAAGCCAAGAAAGTTTTTACCTGACCACAGTCAATTTTTTGTAAATTAGGAGCAAATAAAAAACTAGATAAAATTACTAGCTTCGTTTAGTATCGATTGTTTCTTCTAGATTGCATAACAATGAAATAGAAATTTTCTTAAAACAATATTGTTTAACGCAAAATTGGTGAAATCTTCAAAGAAAAAACGCCGCTATATTATAACGAATCCTTAACATCAAATTGAATCCAATATTGGAGGAATAAATGACTGAGATAACCCTTTTCGGCTATAAAAGCCGCGTCAGGTGAGCTTACTAATCGTTTCTATCTTTTCACCCATTGATTTCATGAATTTTTTGAAACTTTTAATGCTACTTCTGATCGGCATTGTGGCTTTTCCAGGAATTTAACTGATTTACGCTTATAGATACTCTGGAACACTTCATAGCCGCAATTTCCATCCGATTTTCACCAAGTTTTTTTATCCATTTTGTCCTTTTTATCTTCCCAAATTATCGAAAACGAGTCGATTTGATGTTTCATCGGTAGAATAAAATTTTTTATCTTATTTTAAGTGTTTCATAAAGTATTAAATGAGATTTAGATTGCTTATTAGAAATTCATAAAGTGATGGATTATTTTAAAATTAAATTTTAAACTTTTAAATGTACAGTTTCGTTTCTGAGTATTCGGTTTTGATATTAAACGTGCTTTTCCCTCTTCTGGAAGGTTGAAGTTGAGGAAACGAGGGTGAGGTGGGGGGTAGGAGTAGGATGCCTTAATCATCTCCACACAATGCTTTCCCTTCCAAGTATTGTTAGGTCTCGAAAGGGGGGTTAGGTAGCCCATAATACGAGACTTGTATTACTTTCTTAACTTTTTCCCTCACAAATAGACTCCAGACGAGATAATTTTTTTTTCATAAAAAAAAACCTTTAAAGGCTTAATTTGGCAAAGTTTTTTTTAAAAATCGATACTTAATCGAAAATCTGCCGAAGGTCAGCGTTCAATGTCTTCTTAACTCGTGTGAGAGATTTCCTCATGATCTATAAAAATTACTAATCTATTTTCCTCTTGGGGGGTCAGGAAAAGCATTTCCTGATTTTTACCTTTTTTATTTATTTATTGATGTTTGCTATTTAAATTTTTTAAAGTGAATCCACCCTCTGTAACAAGTTAACCGATCTTTTATTGACTTAAGGGCTTAGGCGGGGAGGTTTTAGGTAAATGTATACATAGTTTATGAACAATCTCCTTATGATTGACGCACCTTGTGAATACGCGATGGAGTAGCATTAAAACACAGATCAAAGGAAATTCTTAAGTGGAGGAAAAAGCCTCCTGCCTCGGTAAACCGAGTTATAAAGAGGGCTTCCTTTCTAAAAGTAATTAAAGGTTGAAAATTATTGAAAAAAGGAAATGTTCTATTTAGTTCCCGAAAATCGATTTTTTAAAAATGTTTTAAAATTATTAATGAATCTCATTTTTATGATTAAAATTTTTTTCCCCGAATATTTCAAAACTGAAGGGAGTTTAACAAAAGGCATTTCATTAAAAACGGGCTTTGGAATATAAAGGAAATTAAATTAATGGACAAAATGGCGTTGGGGAAGCTGGTTACAAGTTAAATTACGTTTTAAGTTTGTTTGAAAGGGTTGAAATCGATATTTTCTTTTTAAAACGAGTTTCGAGGTGCGTACACTTTAAGGCCTTTTGTACAAAGTTCACCAAGTGGAACCACTTGTAAACACTCAATAAATGTCACCGTAAATAAAATTATCAGCGGCAGTAAACCGAGGCGTCGTTAAAACCTACCTTGGGGGTTAGGAAATCGCCTTGGATCGACTTTTTTTTTATTGAATCGGCTAAAAGAAGAGGAGGGGAAAAAAAAAAATCAAAAGTCCGTTAAACCACGGGAGTAGATTAAAAGTAGGTAGGGAGGTTTTAAAGTTTTCCACTTTGAAATAAACGAGTTTTGGACATCTGAGGGAGGAGTAGAGAGGGGACGGGAGCTGAGCCGAAACCGCTAAAACCAACTTTAAGTTTATAAACGAAAGAAAACAAAACTGCCTGCGGTTAAAAAAAAGTCGCGAATTTTTCAAAAGAGGTTTGAAAATAAATGTCCGGTGCTTAAAGAAAAAAAAGTCCTAAACTCAACGTCATCGGTTAAAGAGGTTATTTTGACTAAGTGGGGCTTACTCCACATTGCCAGTAGGCTTTATAGGATGCTCTACAAAATTAGGATCACTGGGGACAAATCCCACATCATTTTACGTATAAAAACTCGATTTATCGAATTTTTTAAATTTTAACCATCAAAAATTAAAAAATTGGTGATGATGATTTTTATGCTTTTTGAAAAAAAAAAACTCTTTTGTATTTGAGTAAAAAAATGTATTCTAAAGCCAAATCGAAAAGAAAAAAATTTAGAAACCAACAGTTTTCTCGCAAAATTGGAGCAAATTCGACGAAAAATGCCGCCTTGTAGCGGTATAACTGACCTTAAGTACAAAAAGTCACTTTTGACTGTAAGAAGGTTCGAGCTATACTTTGACCGTAACGAAGGAATAAAATAATAATGAGAACTTTGACCACTGACCTAAAAGGCTAAATTAGAGCATTTAGAAGTTTCTCTGAAATTTTTGGAGTGTAGCAATAAACTTAATAAAGTTTGCCCTTAACCATCGACTTTTATCTTTCTCATCCACTAAACACGTTTAAAAAGTCTTAAATTCCAATCCCTCGGATTACAGAAATTGCAAAAATTACAACTTTTTATTGTTAAATTATATTGTAAAAAAAATTTATCAATTTTTTTCTCTTTATGAATGGAAATAAAGAAATATGTGAAATCTGGGCACTGGAGGCAAGAAGGGTTTAGCTTTTGAAAGAGTATTGTCATGACTGTGGGGATGATAAATTGTTAAAAGGCCCATTTTCCTTCTCCACCTGAGGTCTTTCAACGCCATTTTTGCCGTATAAAAAAAAAGTGTTGAACAGTCCGAATTCTATGAATAAACCGATATGAACTTTTCCTTTAAAAAATTTTTGTGAATATGATGGCTTTCGAAAACTTGACATGGCTTTGAACTTGTAGCCTATGTTGAAATGAATATTCAGGGAAAAAAAGTCGATAGCTTCTTAGCTAGAGTTTAAAATTCGACCACTAACCAAAGGTTAGATTTGGAAGTATAAAATAGATGTAGGGGTTAACAAAAGATGTACGGTTTGACATTTTATTCCCAAGATAGCCGCAATATGTCCCGTAAATCTCCTTCTTTGACAATAAAACCCACATATCTAGGGGTAAGAAAAATATCATTTTATACACAACGTATCGTTTAATTTATATACAATCGTATTTTAATCGCTTATATTAGTCGGGAATCTCCATCTAGTAGAATTGGAATACTTAATGATCAAGAGGGCTTAGGCTATCCCGAGGATACTTGACTGTAATTGTCAGCATCTGAGGTAATAGGAGAAGGTAATCCCCGATCCGAAAATCCCCTTCTCCTCCCTCCACGCGAACGGTTAATTAGCCCGGGAGATGCGATAGCGAACTGATGAACCGACCAATTTCCCTCACCTCTCATTTACCTCGAAGAAGGAGATAATCCGTTCGAAACCGAATTCGTTATGGGCACTTAACTTGAAATTTTATGATTCTAAGCGGATTCTTTGTAGGCAAGATCCATTTTTTAGAAAGAACATTATCTTTCCACTCTCCAAAACAGCCTCTGTGGCATTATGGTAGAAACCTCAACTTGCGCTCTTCTTTCTGTAGAAAGTGTTTTGGAAAGATTCTGCTTCCGATCGTAAGGAAGAAAAATGGCTTAAAACTGTTGGGTGAAGTGAGGGTAAACTAAAGGGACTTAAATCTGGTTTATTTAATAAATTCTATTGTGGTTTTTATCATAAATCATTTTCGTTCTGAGAATACAACACTTTTATATTGAGTGTCGAGATTTTCCTCTTTTAACCTCACCCTCCGAAAACATGAAATATATCTTTTTTTTCCTCGGCTCTTTTCTCTAAGACAAAACTCTAGCCAAAGAGAGACTGGTGTTATAAATGGATTTGTATCACAGCGTCGTAAATAAAGACGTCCCATGAAGAAAATGATTGATCGAAGTCACCTTGTAACTGAGAGAAGAAAACTATTTTTTGTACAATCAAAATGGGAAAATCTGGAAAATTAAAATAGCTTAAATGTTTTTTTTTCTGTTTTGAATGAGAAAAAAGTTTATTTTTCTTCTCTCCCGCCCACAAAAGAAACTATCCGGACACGAAACACCGAAAGCCATGAATATTCGAGAATGGGAAGGGTGGAAAAAAAGAATAGTCGTGCCCATTTTTATTGCGGCCGTTTCCTTTTTGTTTATAATCAAGCTAAAGGGGTAAATCGCAGAACAAAAGGGATCTTTTTTTTTCTAGCAAACTTTTTACATTGTATTAACCCACCTACAAAAAACGAAGGTTTTAAACTTTTTTTTTTCAATTAACAAAAAAGCCTTGAAAAATTTCGCACAATGCTTTTCACGTCAAAAGATGAAAAAAAAAAAAAAAGTTTTATTTTGAATAAGTCGATTACAGGCTCCATTCTTCGAGTTTAATCGTTCAAATGGTGAATTTAGCCATTCAGAAAAAAAGTAAGTACTGGTGTGCAGCTGGTTTAATTTGGCCCCGGTGAGAACGTCCTCTAGTAAGGCAATTTAATAATTTTTCATCCCTGTTATAAAAAAATTTAAATTGTCGAAAAAATGCAAGTCTTTGCCCTACTAGTCCACACGGAACGAGCGAGAAAAGCCCACATTTCTCCCTACTATTAAAAAAAGAGCATTTGGTAATAATAGTTTAAAGGTGGGAATTTTTCCAAATTACGAAAAAATCTCTCCACATTTTCCAAGCAACTACGAAAGAAAATCCTGAAAACGTCAAAATCGGATGAAAATTGAGGCCATGAAGTTTTCCAAAAAAATTAGACTTTTGAGAGACATATCGCCGCCATTTTATGGATGTCGAAGACCCTTTTTTAAAGACCTTGTTATGGAGAGTATCACAATAACGTCTCTTTGAAGAAGTTAAAATATCTACATGAGAAACTTTTCTTTTAGAAAGATAGGCAAGCCTGCAAGACTCTCCTGTCGTGTAAAACTAAAGTATGTATTTTTTTGATATTAGCATCTGAGAAAAAGGCCGGTCGATGGAGTTAATTATTTTTATAGTTGTTTTTCCACCCTTTTGAGTTCGTTTTTCTAGGACATAAATGAATGGCTTTTTTTTTTTTCAATGAGTGGCTTTGTTTGTCTGGAGATGGTATAAATAGCAGTTATTATGCATTCAATTTATACAATTTTAATTTTTTGTTTCAGGTAAGCCATACGGGAATCCATTGTGAGTTCTCTTTTGTAAGTAGCCTATGTAACAAAAGGTAATTCATTCCAGGCTAGTTCCTTATTACTTATTTAAACTGTTGAAGGTACTTTCGCATGGGATAGGGCCGGTAGTTCTGAATGAAATATCACTTGGGACGGAATAATTCAACCTGTCAACGCAAGCTCTGACGTTTCTGACATGTTTATGCCTTTAATATTTCATTATTTCAGCCGGGGCTTAAGCCGAGCCCCCGCGCGACCCGGTGGCGCGACGCCGTGAAAACTACTCGCGGAATATTTCGTATTCTCGCTCCCTCTTTTCCTTCACGAATCACGATTTAGGACGAGAAATAAAAACGATAACCGAGCGGAAATGGCGAAAACCGATACCCGAGGAAACCGTTATTGTCTTTTTGCGGAGGGGAGCGGCGCTTTCGGAACGAAATATTAACGTATTTTTTCCCACCCATAGGTCCATATTTTCGAAAAGATATAACCCGGGGAAAACCACACGAGGAAATCTCACCTGCTGACGTTTTCGCTTCCCTCTTGATCCTCGCTCCCTTTGTGGCCGGAAAACCGGGCTTTTAACCCCCGACCCCTTTTCACCCTATCCGGAAACAGCCTGCTTTTGAGATTAGTCCGTGATTTACTGTATTAACGGCATGAATCAACCTTCGACGCTTTTTCAAAAACTCTCCGAAACAATGGAATACATCTTTCAACGTTTCCAACCGTAGATTCTGTAGGTGTTCATTAGCCAGTTGTAAAGTCTGTGTTTCTGGCTAAAGTCCAACTTCTACTCCCCTAAGGTTTGTAAAGCCTCATGACTAATTTATTGTGTAACTTAAGTCCTTTTCATCCGTGTAAATCTTTTAAAAAAACGCCATTTATGCAACGTTTTAATTAAGAATTTTTTCAAACCTTCCTTCTTAATTCTGAAAAGCCATAGCAGATAACTCGAATATCTTAATAAAAGGAATTTTCGGAGCTTAGTGTCCAGAATAAGACCAAAACAAACTCGTTCTTGACGATTAATTAGGAGGTCAAGGCTTAAATGTCATTAGCAGACCTCTCATTATGAGTGACACTATGGAAGCTCTCGCTAATTGTTTTCAAAACTTATGTAGCAAGCTGGAATTGATAAATTATTAATGAGGGTAAATCCTTTGAATTCCGTTTTCGCGCGGTGAAATCCCCTTAAGTCAATTAAAACTCAAAACAGCAATAATCGTTAATTTAATTCGAGGCTTTGGGGATACAGGGTTTAAAACTAGAGAACGTTTTAAACAATATTCGAAAGGATTTTCTAAAGTGGGGTTTTTTTTCCTCGGTGAGAAGTTGAAGAGAGAAGTTTTGGGGTTAACTGCCTCCTTAAGCGGCTATTCAAGGAAAGGTACCATTGTAACGTCCCCCTCGGATAAGGGCCCGTTTTAATTGTACGCTGATTTTCACAATTACACTCGAAAAAACGGTTTTTTTCATCTAATTTGAGTTTAAACGTTCCACTATAATTTAAAAGTCGTTACAACATTTTTCCCCCTCCACTCTGTCGATAGACAGGGAAGAAAAAAGGGTGATCCAAAAAGGAAGTCGACGTCAATTAATTTCGATTCGGACCGTTCGATTAGAGGCCCTCCTCCTCCTCTACTCCATGGACGCCTATCCCGGGGGGCTATTCTGTGAGCAATGACGTCATTACGGGGAGGAAATGAAGGCACCTACCATTTCCGTCCTACTCACACGCTTCGACCTAATAGGCGAAACTGCAAAAGCGATGCGAATAAAGAGGCGGAATTGGAAAAAAAAAAGAGATGGAAGGGATTTTCCATGCTTTTAGAGCCGTTTAATTAAAAAATTAATTCAAAATATTGTTTTAATGAAAATCGATTTTTTTTAACAATAGACTACAAAGTTGGATTTCTATTTAATTGATAAAAACCACACGCTTGATGCGGTAAAATTATCCTCATATTGAAATACCTATGCATACCCTCGCCAACCAGAACATTTAGTTTAAAATACTATCCATTGGGGATTATCATCAAATGTCTAAAAATTCTAAGAGTTGATTGTAACTTTCTGAAAGATACGTTAATGTATTAAAATACCAGTTTAGTACTTTTAGGTAGATTTTTTTTCTAATAGAAAGGTGTAAGATCCGCGAAAACTCTGATTCTTATCTTCTGAAGGCTTCGACAAAGCTCCTTTGTCGTGTCAATATGGCGAATGTCCCCACTTGAGGCTCAAATACCACAAAAGGATGTTTTCGACTAAAAATTTTAAATGTTCCTTGATTTTGGACGATAGCTCTCACATCACTCTTTGCCATATCTTTTATAAAGTCTATTTTTTACAATTTTGAGAATGCCCCTATAAAAGTTTTGGGTTTTTAAGCACATTTACAACTTCCGTAAATCCGAAATAAATAAAATTAATCCTCAGGAAAAAAAGATTTTCGCTGTGATTACAAAGAAAATTTAAACGAGGTTGGGATGTTGGGGGGGGGGGGGGGTAAAAAACTGTGATAAAAACTTGACTATCGGAGTCGTGGAAGGGCCGAAAACTTGGCCGTGCTAAGTACAGCAGTAAATTACGAGGAACCAGTGCCAAACCCTGAGGGTGGGGAGAGGCGAAAGGGAGTTAATGGATTAAAAATATACACAAGTTGTACCCTCGCGACCAATGATAAACAGAGTAAAGTTCCTGTCCCGCGGGGCAGATTTACAACCTTCCCTTTAACCTAGGCCCCTCTCCCATTTTTTATGTCTTTAATTTAAAAGCAGGGTGTTAAAAAAGAGGATAAGAACGTTTTTTTTTAAAGTGTGAAGAATTAAAATTATAAAAAAGGTCGTTTTCTTTTTTTTCGTCAGATTACTTCGAAGGAAGTTGTTTGTCCGAAGAAAGTTTTGAACGGAGATTATCGCCGTTACGATTCCGCATCTGAATCTTCGTTTAACTTTCTCCCAAAGGGGCGAAATCGTGGGCTCTTCTCAGGAGGTCCCTTCCCCGCACTACAGGTGCGGGAATACCGACCCTTTTGAATTTAAATTATCCATGAATATTCATCAGTAATTGCCCTAGTAATACGTTCCACTAAAAATATAAGAACGAGAAAAAAATTTAATTATTTAATTTTCCCATAACAGTATCAAATTAAATGGACATTGTGGCGAATAAAAGGATTTTCAGGCTTTTCAATTTTAACTTTCGCAGAAGGAAAGGATTCCTCGGTTTTCAGAAAGGGCCATTTTCCGGGTCAAATCAGCCAGACTAGACTACGATATTTTTAAGTTCCTTTTGTCTCTGAATTTTTGATTTTAGTAAAATTTAGAAAAGATGAGTAGTTTTGTGGAAAATATCTAAAAATCTTTCCGATTTGCAAGATATATTTTAGGTAGGATAAAACCTTTACGCCCTTGCTCGGTCGTTTCCACATCGTGTATTCAAAATCGGTACATATTACGACCTGAAAAGCGGCTTAGAAAATCGATAACCGAACTCAGAATGTGTTATCTATAAAAAGAATTTTTAAAAAAACTAAAACGCCAAAAACGTAAAAAATGAACTCAATTTTAAAAATAAAAATTGAGTTCTTTTTAATGTTTCACTGTTTCGTATAACTCTTTGGAAGCCACTAATTAAAAAAAGGGGCTTATAAACATCGGGAGATGGTGTCTGGTAGGAACTATGTGAAAACCGCTGTGAATTAGTCGGGCGATCCATCCGTCACTCGGTCGGTTTAAAAAGGGAGCAGAGGCCCGCAAGTAATAAAAAAGAAGTCCTTTTCACAGACACGTCCCCCCTTCTCTTTCCTACTGCCATTCCGCTTCCCGAAAACAAATGACATCAACTTCTCTCCCGAGGTCCAGTCGTTTGCGTGAATAATAAAATGAACTGGCTCTTTTCGTGAGACTTAAAAGTTGAGAAACTCCATGTTTTTGAACGCTTAAAATTACTCGTACATACGACATCTTGGACAAGTTTGAAATGCTTTTGTTACTTGAAATTCTAAACAAAGAAACTTTTCAAGCGTTTGATTCACTCCCTAAAATTAGTTTATTAAAGGTAGATTTCGGGAGAAAACCGAAAAGTCAAGCTCAGAACCCCTACATTAAGTTTTTGAGTTATATATGTTGGCCAAATCACTAGAACAATTTTTTTCCCTACGAAAGATCCAAAATTTCCCTTTTTAGACCAAACAAGGTTACCTTTGGAGGGTTTCAAAACCTAGAGATGAAAGAACTTTCTAGCTCAAAGTTAAGCATAGTAAGTTAAGTAAAGGTGACTTTCAAGAAACACCCAAGTTTTTAAGAGCCTTCAGTCGATACAATCATCAAAGGAGATCTACTAAAGCTAAAAAATAACTAAATTATCGCAACTATTCAGGATTTTAACACCTAAAGTAATAAAAAGTTGTTCAGAATTGAGGTTTAATTATAAAATAAAAATTTTATCACTTGAGAAAGGAAGAAAGGAAATTTGTTTAGAAATAAAGGGCGCCCCCTTTAGATTCTTTTACTTGTAAAAGTTTGTTAGGAATATAAAACTCCCGTGGGGCATTTCCTGGCGGGTCTCGAAGCCGTTTATCCTTCTAATTTATCGCCGATTTCCCTCAGGGCCCCCACCGGCGTGTCTCAAGGGACGTTTTCTACCCTTCGACGACGCCAATATATGCACTCTCACATGGCGGAACTTGTTCAATAATTATTCGTGGGAGGGATATAAAAAAAAGGAAAATCGTAAACGACAATCTTGAAAGATAAATTGCAGGTCATTCCCGCCCTCAGAATGAGCATCCAATTAAAACGCGATATTTTACCCTGAAGCCGCTTTTCCTAATTTATGGCCTCAGCTCCATCTTTAATTTAGAACGTTGGACTAAAATTACTAAAAGGAATTTCCTTTTTTTTTGTTGAACATACAAAACTTTCCTTTCGATTTTATAAACGAAGTTAGGCTATGCGACTCTCTAATGCACAAATGCTGTACCTTTCCTAGGGAAAGAATGTCCCTTTCCTCCACCAGGATATTTAAATAGTCACAGAAAAGTCTTGAAAAAGCCATTTTTTTCACCCTAGTGTGGTTTGGACTACAAAAAACCTTTTGACATTGATAATTAATTTTATACAAAAGGCTTTTTTTTTCTAGCTCCTTCTGTTTCGGTTATAAACCAAAGGCGTCGTACTTGTTGAAAAACAATGGGTGTCAGGGTGAAGGGAAAAAAAAAGGATAAAAGGGTCTCTGAGGGGGAGGAAAAATGGTCAAAGGAAGTCGCCTCCGTGTCTATTTATAAATGAAGAAGTAAGATCGGAGGGGGGTATCAAACTGGGAAGAGGGAGGTTCGTTGGACGTTCTATTGTTCTTCTAAACCGGGAAGAAGGTCGCTCCTTTGTTGTCTTTGTTCAAATTGCGAGTACAAAGACGTTTTTAAAACAAGAAGATAAGAAAAAAAACCACCTGTAAAGCCTATATTTATTATATATTTTCAGGCATACCCTCCGACCAAATAGTCATGCAATATATTCGAGAAAAATAAATTTAGAAACACGAAAATCGTGACACGAAACTCAGAGGAGACTCTAGAATTCTGATTGCTTCTTTAAGGCTAAAGACCCCAAAAGGGTTATTTTTCGGATAACCATCTTAATTACACGGCTCCGCCCAAGGGGTCTAATTAAAGGTGTAATTCCTTAACGGGATCCATTACTTAAATCTTAGGAATAAGACTTAGCCCGGACCAAGCTTTACCCTCGTGTTTATTAAAAAGTCAAAAGTGTTTTATAAAACAGGGCACTTATTTTGCCCGAATCATTTATTCACAATTCAAGATTCACTCAAGAAGATTTCCTAACGTTTGGTACATTTTTAATTAAGTTCTTAAAGGGATTTTATGGTGGATTCTGCTCGACAAAATTAAAGGAACCTTTGTGAACCCCAAAATTCATACCATTTCAAACTCCGTATGCTCTAAATTGATGAATTTTATAGCTCCGATGGAATGATCAAATGGTTTTTTTCGGATCTGTTTGCTACCTCTAGGGATTTGCATAAATGCCATTCGTCTGCATAAGGCATGCCAAAATCAGGAGCGGTTTGCCCAGAAAAATCTTCTTCCTCGAAAGTGCTTCGCACTTGCACAATAGCGCACTCAACATTGAGTCTTCACCGAACCTTACTCCTTGATATGCTGATTGGTGATCTTTGACAAATGGCCTATCACGCACAAGTATTCTGCTCAGAAGAAGGTTATTTTAAAACCCTCAATGGAAAGGGTCCTTGAGTTTTCTTTGGTTGCCTAAGTCCTCTAGATTCTTCCCAGAACCCATGCTTTTGTCTCCCCTTTTGCTTGTGCTTCGGTTAACCCACAAAAAGGGGATGAGCCCGGACAGGGTTGAGAGGGAACCCTTTTTGGTCAATTTGGGTCTGATCCAATTGATGCTTTAATTTTGTTGATGTCTGGATGGAAAAGCTCACTTTTTTTATCTCCTCTCTTGCAGGAACTAGTCGTGCCCTAATGAAAAATCTTTAAATCTTCGCTTTATTTTCCACTTTTAGGCTGTAGATAAGGAACCATTTAAAAAATTTATAAAAATTAAAAAAGTTCGTGCTATCATAGCGTGACTTTTTTTTTAATTTTCCAAATAAAAATATAAATCATGTTTACGAGGTGCAGCATTTCAACCGGTATCAGGACTGGATGAGTAACCCAGTTCCGGGAGTAGAAAGATATATGGCGGAAAAGCGGAAACGAGCTTTACCCCCACCCCTACCCCTCGTCCGACGAATTTAATGCGAACGATTCCCTCGTTATATTGTAAATACTGGACTCAGCATGTATATTTTAGAAAATTCCAATCTTTCCTGACTTCCCGGGTTTTATCACAGGGAGGAAGTTCTGTCATCGATATTTTTGGCGAGAAAAACGGATTTTCTAAAAGAGTCTGGGTTCAAGAAGTGATGTGGGCCAAACTGAAAAATAAAAGTTGGCCATTGTTTTGCGGGAAAAAGGTCGGGGTATAAATATTGTAGGTTGGTAGTATATTAGGACGTGGATGAAGGGTTTGCGGTGGGAGGGGTGGCTGACGGGAATCTAGAGTAGGACAAGGGAGGTGGATGTAGAAGCACTTCAATATGGAATGTCTGGGCTCGGGAGAAGAGTAAGAGGCGAGGAGGGGCTTAAGGCATTCTCATGAACTTTCATTATATCTTCAGCTCCGGACTGTTTTAACATAATTTGTACTCGGGATGGTAGAAGGGGAGGAACTTGGGGGGCTATAACCTTGATTAAAATTGCCGAGGACTCAGACTCATCCTCCCGCGATTCGTGAAAATAACCGACCCGAAAACCGAGAGGGTGGAAATCCTTTTCCCATTTATCCCTTGCTTTTTCACAAAATCAAATCTCAAACTTAAATTTTAAACTTATTTTTATTGATATTTCAGCCTAAATTTTTTTCATTATAAATCTTGAGATTATGTAAGATTTAAATTTAATTTTAAATAATCTAAAATTAACTTTAATAATATAAAAATATATTTTCGAGCTCCTTAAAGGATTTTCAATAAGCCTCTTAGCATAAAGCCTCCATGAAACGTAATAGCTTCTTTTCCACTAGTGCACTAATATTTTGATCATTTGTCTATCCACTCCCATGGTAACCATTCCCTCGAATTATAAACAATATTATATAGCTATCAACAAAATAATTATTTTACTACAAGGTTTGGCTTATGCGTAATCGCGCAAATAGGGAACGTGTATTGGATGCTATTAAAAGTTACAGAGGGAGAAAGAATGAAAAAAACGGATATTCCACGACCGGTTTCGGCGTAATACGCCTCATCAGGTGTACTATTTCCTTATTTTTCATTCTCCTACACTTTTTACTTGACTTTCATGAGACGGTATTATGGACCCCGCGAGAAGGTGGACAAACTATCCGTTTATTCGGCACCCCCCATAATACCGTCTAATGAAAGTCAACTAAAAAGTGTAGGAGAATGAAAAATAAGGAAATAGTCCACCTGATGAGGCGTATTACGCCGAAACCGGTCGTGGAATATCCGTTTTTTCATTCTTTCTCCCTCTGTAACTTTTAATAGCAAAATAATTATTTTATTATCAAACAATTAACCAATAATAGAGGAAGAAATGACTGAGGTGGTAATTGGCTCTATCTCTTGGAGAACGGTGGCGGCCGTGAGCTTTAGGGAGACGGTTTGTTTCCGGCTTCCCGCTGTATCCACTAAATCTCTCTGAGATAGGTTCACAGTAAAAAGATAGAATTGATTGCGATAGAGAGAATAGCTCACCTGACGAGGCTTTTTAATCCGAAACGCGTCGTGAGATACCCGTTATCACAGTCATTTCTTCTCTATTATTGGTTAATTTTTTGATAATAAAATCAACCCTTTGCGGAATATAAGACGCAAAAAAAATTAAAAATGTAAAAATAATTATTATATACATAATATTATTATGAGTGGGACTTGAACCCTTATTTTCGGATTGTAGCCCCAAAATGATGGCAAGAGCTTTAAGTATATTAAGAGTCGTAGTGATTTCACGTCATTTAAATAATATTTTGTTACAAAGAGCACGACGTTCTGTTAATTGAGATAATGTTCGGATTAAATGGCCAGGGGGATTAGATTATAATCTCATGAAATCTGAATTTAATTTCATTTCAAGCCTTCCCCTACCCCTCTTCACCGTCATCCCACGCCCGCGTTTTCGCCCGCCTTCACCCTCCGTAGCGTTAGCGACCGTTGTAAATTATTAATGTAACATCTTTGTTATCTCTATCTGAAACCAGCCCCGAGAGACTCCTTAGGTAAGCATCTCCTTACCATTTATGCCTATTTATATAACTGAAATTCTTTAAAATGTTTTGTTAATATTTCATTTTCTTTTATTCGTGAAAATTCAAGTTTTTGACAAGGGAAGAAGGGAGTTCTAAGATGGAGGTTTCGCCATATTGCTTCGAAGTCTTTTTTTTTTTTTTTTTTTTTTTGCAAAATGTTGGAAATTTTTTACAAATTTTAATTTCAAATTTCCCTCAAGTACCATAACTTTGTGTAGTAAGGGTCTAGCAAAATAGCGGTGATCATCGACTCGGCACGGTCAAGTAATTATCACATTTATTAACTCGGCACACCTCAAATTTAGCTCAACTCGGCACACCCTCAAAAACTTTGTTCTCAGACTGTACCTAAGGAATCTAGGAACGCGGTAGCGTAGGATGCGCTCGTTGAATACCACTAGGGGTTCGTTTTTTCCTCTCGCGAGGATGCGCTCGTTGGATACCTCTAGGGGTTAATTTTTTCCTCTCGCGAGGATGCGCTCCTTGGCTACCTCTAGGGGTTAATTTTTTTCCTCTCGCGAGGATGCGCTCGTTGGATACCTCTAGGCCCTAGGGGGTAGTACTACTGCAGCACTCAAAGCGCGACTCATACTAAGTTTCCTTGTACGTGAACGAAACGCTCTCCCTTACTTGTCGTGAAATCTTTCTTATTGTTCAGCATTATTATTATTATTAAATTTGTCTCGTGTTGTTGTGTACAGTCCCCTCACCAAATATTCCTTGAGTGTGCCGAGTTGATTGATAAATTTCTTGGACATGGTGTGCCGACTTGATGCAGAATTAATCCTTTCTCGAACAAAGGATCGTGCCGAGTCGATGTACGCCCCAAAATAGATGAGCGAATAAAAAATAAGGGAGTAGTCTACCTGATGAGGTCTGCAGGGTCCGAAACCGGTCGTGGAACATCCGTTTTTTCATTCCCTCTCCTTCTTTTGCTATATTAAAAATATTAGCATTAAATTATATTGCAATTTTAAAACGACTAAAAGAGTGAGAAAAAAAATCTTTTGTTTAGTTTTCATAAAAGCGTTTCAGAAAGATTAAAAGGAAAAATTATAATAATCAAAATAATTAAAAAGGTCTTTTTTTTCACTCTCTTCTTTAGTCAAAAATTATCTAAAAGCCTCTTTTATTCGTGTCTCGTCACAAAAAATTAAAAAAATAAAATTGAAACGATGTTGAAAAGTTTTCTACGAATCGGCCTGAGATGAATCTGGTCAAAAATCTGAAAAGGAGTCCGAAGGATAAAGAGGGGGGGGGGAAGGATCAAAGGAAACTCTTAATGTGAACCTTTTTGGTAAAAATAGACGTCAAAAAAAGGTTAAATATCTGAAAAGAGCGGATTATAATATTATATAGAGAGATTCTGCAAGGTAATAAGAGGGCCTAAGAGAAAATAAAGGGAAGACGCTCGTATTTTATATTTATTGTAATTCTATTCGGCGAATAAAAAAAATAAAAAAAACCGGGGACTATCTGAAGGGACGTGATCTGGCCTCTTAATGGTTTAATACAAGCCCTTCCTATTCATACGCTGTCCACCTACGTCCGCGGTTTTTCCCTGCTTAAAATTTCGTGTCACGGAGTTATGACACGTGATGTAAAATTTTCCATTGTTGAACGGGGAAAGGGAGAAAAATTTTCAGCATAAATTATATTCCGCCGTTTGTACAGTTGGCGAGAAGTTATAATAGGTTAGAAAGGAGTAGGGGGTGAAATAGAAGGCTTCTCTCATCTCGCCATTAGACAAAAGGACGTCGAGCAACACTTGATGGCAAGTGTCCAACTGCGAAATTCTCAACCTCCCAACTTGACCAGTTTAACACTGACAGCTTAGATTACAATCTAAAACTTAGTCGTTTTTTTGACAACCTCTTACCAGAAAACATAAAAATAACTCATTTTAGTTAAAGCAGTATTTATTCAACTAATAGTAACATTAGTATTCAGAAAGGCGAATGGGGAAGAACGAGATTAACTTAAAATCCGAACGAGAAAGTTGGAAATTCTTGTAAGGCAATTTCAAACAGTGAGAATGTTGGCTCTCGAGGAAAAAGGGTTGGAAAGGGGAGCTTCTATAACTGGGATTAAACAGGTGCTGGAAGATCAAATCTTTTCATAAGTTAATAAGAACCGAAATAGTTTTTTTTCTTGCGTATTTTTTTTCTCTCTCTCTTTTATCATTTCAAAAATATAATTTATGAATTTGTCGTCGTCGGAGTCCTTTCCAAAACCACAAAAGATCTTGGGGATATAAATCGTGGCCCAGATGTGGAGGGGCACACAGGGAGAGAGTATTGATTTATAGTTGTTTTGTGTATTGTTGGAAAACCACTCAGGCTAATACCCAAGTTCGGAATGCTCTTATACTTTTCGAACCTCTTTAAAATATAATACCACTTCTCTTATTTTTTTTAATATTTTTATTGATATTATACCTTTTTTTCAATTTTCAAAAAACACTTTTTGTTCGGATTAAACTATGAACAAATGGAATATCTAATATCAAAGGAGTATTAGAACACAAAAAGCTACTTTGTCTCCGTGTAGGTCACGTATAAGATTTTTTTCCCTCCGTCCCTTCCTTTCTTTTTCGCTCCTTTAAGTCCTTGTCACTGAAACAGGTGGCAGAGAAAGAAAGCTACATGGGTCAGCTCGTGAACAAAAAAGAAAAAAGATTAATATCAAAACGAAAATGTATTTTTTTAGGTTAATATCAAATCCCATTTTTAAAATATCTTTTTTTATGACTTCTTGGGTCAGTGGTTTAAATCATTGGCTCATTCTTTATCGTCGAAGACCCTTTTAGCTGAATTCAAAAGGAAAAAAAAAAAAAATCCACATATTAAGGCTCGAACCCAGGACCTCTCTCAAACGCTCAAACCACTAAATTTTTCATATGCGATGCAGCGTACAATTAGAATTTTTTTCCTGAATTTTTTGTCTAGCACACGCCGATTATCCTTTGATTACTAAAAAACAAGCAATTCACTGATTAAAATTAGTTATTAGCTACAATATAAATTCAAAACTTTGGAGTTTAAGATCGTCTATTTTATTGACCACTTTAAAGTTCAAACTCTAATTAGGTTTTAGTGTTGCCACTACAATAACGGCTTCTGTTTAAGGATTAATTTATAATTTAAAATAAACATTACTTATTTAACTTTTAAAAAAAATCTCGACTAAGGTGGTCGGTCAGGATTTGGGAGGTTCTCTCTGAATGATGAAGACAGTAATATGCTGTTCCGGCGCTCTCAAAAATGATAGGATTTTTATTTGTTCTGGAAAGCGGAATAAACGGCTTTTTTCAATGATTTTTTTTCCCCCACATGCAAAATATGATCAATTTTTGTTGATTATTACTCAGAAGGATTTCTGCGACTAAAGCTACAAAAAGGGTTTCTCCAAATATGAAGCAATCAATTTTTAAAATTAAAATGCAATCGTTTTTGAAAGCGATAGAGTTGAACGCGGAATTCCTCCCCGCCAATCAAATCACAGTCACCCTCTCTAACCTTCACTGTCCACTTTAGCCTTAAGGCATTTTTTCGGATTCGACACATCATGAAAATTGGGAAGACGTATTTTAAGGTTTTTTTTGGAACGATCTTTCGCATCATCTATCGCGGGCCTCCACCTTTTTAACGGAAGACGTGGATTGATGGCGGAATTGATACAGGTCATTTATAAAGATGTCACTTTATTAGAGGCCCTCTTCTCGAACGAGCCTCTTTGACCGGTTCATTTATAACGAATGGTGAAAAACCTCCTTTTTCTTTTTTCTACCGTCTGAATCGAACCGGTTTCCGTCGATTATTGACTCTCGGACAATAGATTCGTGCCAAAATGACTCGGAGAATGTTTTCAACAAGGGAAATATTCTAAGAGTGCCTTAAGTGGGCACGAAAAACGTTTTATTTTCAGGATAAGCCTTTATATTTTTTAAAAAATAAATCATTTTTCTCACAAAAACCCTGGAATCCCTTCCAAGATTTTTTATTTATTTAGGCTCGTTTTTTATTTAAACTTTTTGTTTCAACGAGTCCAATTCACCCTTGGACAAGCATTCCCGAGTCTGGAGTGTAAAAATAAACAATAATAGAAGGGAAAAGGCGACGTGACTTGAGACGCCCGATAGGGATAGGATATTGCCTTTTTACAGTCCAGCTACCTTAAGAAGCAGTCACCCCTGGAAATGGACTTATCGAACAAATTAAATAAAAAACCGTTCGGACACTAAAAATAGAACATTTCAATATGACTTCTGTGCTTGGAATAACTAAAAAAATGTCTGTCCAGGTAAAATGTAAAATAGGACGTTTTATGTCGCCGATGGGGATCCGGCTGTTGCACTCCGCTATTGAGATCGTAATGCTAGAGGGAGGGAATACTAACGACGGCCGGGTTCTGCTCGTACAAGCCGAAGAGAGGGTAGATTGTATGAAAACATGTTATTTATATGCAAACGGGGTGACTCGGGCCTAAATTCTGTCCAGTCGGTTAAAATCTTTCTTCGAGCGAATATGTAGCTTATTGATCTTCAGGTGAAACACAATATGGGAAGCTCACCTAGAGGATTTAAAATCTTAAAAAATATTTGACTTTCGAAAAGCCTATCAGTTCAATCCGCCTCCTCATTACTTCGTTATCCTCTGTAATTTGTTTTCCCCGACGAAATTCCGAGTGTGGATCATGCGGTGAAGAGGATGCCGGATAAGAGACGTTAAAGAGGAGAGGGGTGGGGGATTGAGAAGGCGGAAAACCGATTTGCGGTTTCGTGGATTCAATTTAGCATTGTTGTCGCCCCGGTGGCGTTCGGGATCCTCTGAAAATCCTTACGATTTACAAATTAATCGAGACGAAATCTGCCACCCTTTTCCCGGCGGTGTATTTTAAGGAATTTCTACCTCTATATCGGTTAGTCGTGGAACGTTCAAGGCCCTGACAATTTACCTACTCGTAAACTCTTCCGGCGCCGTTATTATGTTTAATGGAAATCCATTAGGCGTGCTCGAAAGCGTTTAAACGCCAGAAAGCCTTTCTATTGGAAAATAGTTTATAATTGAACGATTTGAGTGGGAGCGGTTAAGCTGTGAATGTTTACTTGTGGTCTCAATTACAAAAAAAGTGATTATTGACGTCATCAATAGTCAAAATGGTGAACGGTAGATTATTTAGACTATTAGAGTAAGAGAAATTTTTTTTGTTTTATAATAAAACTAATATTTCAGATTGTCATTTCAATTAATGTTGATTAAATGGCTGTTTTTTGTATTATTAAATCTGAGAGAAAAAAAAAATTCTCTTTATTATTCATTTTAGAATTTTCAGGATAGGTGGAAGCGGTTGGTTTTATAAATGTGAGGGGAGGGGCTGTAATATAAATTCAAATTTGATACAATCAGCGTTAAAGAGTGGAGGCTGGAAGGGAGGAAAGGCCGGGGAGGTTTCCACCTTAGTTTCAGGGAAGGCTGTACTTGACAACGTCATAACTCAAAAGCAGTGATCATATTAATGTCCGCTTTCCGTCCTAATGGGAAAAGCCTTTTCCACCCCCACGAAAATCGTAAGAAAAAAAATTATATTTTTCTCTCTCGGTCATCAATCGATTTTCTCTGGTGTCGATGAATCATAATGAATCAAAAATAAGCGGACAATAACAGGTTTTTAGATAAGACGACGAAGAGGGAAAAATATGACAGGTTTTTTCTTTTTTTTTTTTTGGGCCGAGTTCCAAATGCCACTCGACATCCTCCTCTTCCAATCCTTTTTAGAAGGGTCAAGCTTCGTACGAGCCTGTCATCTTCCATAATCGGCTATTACCGCTCGAATAAACGAGTAAATAATAATTTGATGTGAAGCTAAAAAGGTTTTTATAAGAAAAAAAAATCAAATTTTTACAGAATAAAATTTTTTGGATCTGCAGAGTTTTACATAAGGTTTCTTTTTTCTTATTTTTAAAAACGCTAAGGTGAACTTATAAAATGAAAGAAAGGATCAAACTTGATAGATCAGAAATTTTCTGCTCTCCAGAGCAATAAAAATTGACCCGATTTGTTTTGAAAATTGATAGGGAAAGTGAAATTTGTCACCTTTTTTTTAGCTTTTCTCTCGGAAAATGGAAATCCTCCACCTTACCTATCAAGTTTGATCTTTTTGAATACCCTTTAATCCCCAACCTTAGAGCCTTTGAAACAACATTTTGTCATGTTGGCCAAAATGTAAATTAAATATGTTTTATAATTGACTTTCTGGATGTTTTTGTAACTTTCTTATCAGGGAGGTTACCGTTGAACCGATCTCCCTTCTAATTATAAAGGTAAATAACCGACCCTCCCCTCTCGGCCATTCCACCCGCCGCCGCAATATTCGAACAATAGGACTACACGGAACGGACGATCCTCCGAGGGTTGTCCAATCCCGGGGATCCCTTATCCGTCGAACGCGATCTCTTTGTCGGAAGCTCAACAAAAGATAATTCCTCTCCGGTTCCATTAGGGGACATTTTAATTAAATAATCGATAAATCTTTTTTATATCTTACATTTTATGTTTAATTACGACTTTTTTTTTTAAACTTTAAGATCTTCTATTTCAAATTACTCTCGCCCTATTTCTCTCCGACATCTCTTCAACTATCTGCAGCTGTTTGAAATAGTATCACTGCGCCACTATACACGGATATTGGATATTTTCAAGGAGAAAAACGAATAAGCAAACCAATATTACTGTTTTATTTTTTTTGAAAAAGTTTTAATTAACATGTAAGCTGGACAAGTAATTCCTTTAAAGCGGGATGATATTATGCAAACGTAGTTATACAAGGGGTCTCCATTACCTTATTATAGCATGTTAAACACACTTGTATAAAATTACTGTATGTAAACTGTGCTAACAAATATTGTGTGAAAATATTTATCTAATTGTTGTAATGATTATTTTTATTGTTAAAGAAAGTGTTTTGTAATTGGTTTAGGTACTTCAAATAGAAGAGGAGCCATTAAGTGTGGGCCTGTTTTAGAATACCTACGCTTTACCTTGCTTTAATGGCGGCAAAGCGTCTGAATTCTAAAATGGGCTTGCACTCCATCCCGTCGGGAACTTCAATCGTTTTCGCTCGACATCTACTCCGTGAAGCTAATCCGTCGAGATGGATGTGTGCTGACCAAACGTACAAATGGCCTTTGAAAAGGACATACGAGTTTCGGAGAGGGAAACGTGGAAAACTAAAACGTTGATATATGCGAATCCTCACTGTTTATTTTAAGCCCGGTTCTATTTCTTGGAACATCTGTCCTCGAAATAGGCTATCCATCTCAAATAAAGCCTTTTTTAGGGGTCGGGTTTGGAAGGGTGGCGTTTTCTCTCTGTCTCTCGAAATATTAAATTGTTGACGCTTCGGTGGATGTTTGTATTTCGGATCTTCAGTTTGTCGAGTTATCTGAGTATGAAAATTCGATTTTCTGATGTTTTCCTGAGTGGAAGAGACTAAAGTTTACTCGATGGAAAGGACGGAGAAGGCCTCGTTTTTTATTTTTATTTTCACTCGGGTGTAAAACTAAAAAAGAAAAAATTTCCTCACAACTGCCCACGAAATGAGCTGAGTTTTTTCGGATCAAAAGGATCACACAGGTGATTTTTAGTCCTCCCCCCTTTTTTTCCCACTTTAAACATTTTTCATTTACTTTGGATTAAGAATAGCAACATTATTCATTATTTTCACGCAGCATGAGCCCACGCGAAAGCTGTTTCCATAATTTCATTGGGGAATAAATCCGAGGTCGGTTTACTGAGGAAAAAAATTGATTTCGTATAATTTTCCTCTTTTTCCAGTCAAGAAAGACCCTTTTTGTATTGGTATTTTGTAACATTTCCTTCCTCTGTATGAAAATTCTCTTTTTAGCAGAAAAAGTGTTTTCTACAAAATAAGTACTTATTGAGAAAAAAAAACTATTATTACATTTTAAAAAAAGTAAATAAAATGTGTATTTTTCAAATCTTTAACGTGACAACCTATCTCGGAGGGAAAAAAATGTAATTGCCTCGAGAGAGAGGATCGTGAAAAATTCTGTTTTAGTATCCCGACCCCTTCATACATTACAAATGAGAGTGAGAGAGAAAGAGCGAAGGAGAAAAAATAAGGGCGGTCGGGCGGGCGTCCATTAATTGTGGGGAGGCCCGAGCAATCAGATACCTCTAGGCCTCTTTTCCTCGTACAGGCCACGGCGGGAGGGGAAAAAGAGCGAGAGGGTAGATTTCCATAAACATACAAGCAATCAGTAGTAAATCCGGACAGAAACGGTAATATCTCGAGCCTCATGCATACTTCACTCTCCTCTGTTTGTACTTCTCTTTCCTCCCCCCATCATCCGACATTGCACTTTCATTTATTTTTTCACCAAAAAAAAATTCGTATTTTATTACCACTTACACAATTTATTATAATTATGTTTTAATAATTAATTTTGTTTATTATTTCAGAAGCAGATTACACTCGATGACTCGTTTTGGAACGAAGAAAACCCAGTGGGTAAGTGACCACAATATTAAAATTCACCGAAAAAATGTTTAAAAAAATGTTCAATATACCCACCTTCCTTCCAATATCGGATGTTCCTGACTTAAAAAGTGATTTACACCGGTTCCTCGATATTAAACTTCGCCCTTACATCTTTACCAGCCCCAAGGCGAACCTTATCGACACACGAAAAAAAAAAAGTTTGATACATTACCTCACAAATTTTTGTATTTATAGCCCTCTGAATAGAAGATGTTATTTTTCCCATTTTCGTGTTTTTCCTTGAAAAATGTCTCCTTTCATGAAAGATGCTGAGGAATTATATATATAAGGGTATTTTAGATTTTCTTCGTTCGGAGTTATGATTTGAAGAACCGTTTGAAAAGACACGGGTAGCTGTTTCTTGAGCCGGAAAACAGGATCTACGAGGATTCAGAAGGAAGTCGGATTACAGAGAGCTTTCCTTCGATTGATTCCCCTCCCTCTTCGAACTCCGCCTCCGCTGCAGCTGAGAAGCAACTCGAGTTGAAAATGGCTTCGAAATACTAACAAGACTCTTTCATGTCTTAGAGAGGAAATTAATAATGACGAAACCCCTCCACCTACTTTAACGGTTGGCGTATCGAGTTGAAAACCTTTTTGCGAAACCTTTAACCTTCCTACCTTGACAACAAAATTAATTAGATGACAAAGGAAAAATTAACAGTCGAAAAGACGCTACAAAAGAAGGCTTACTTTTAATACCTTTTTTATTATATTTTATTAAAAAAGATACTTTTGGTTAAACAATATCGTTTTTCTCTCTCAAAGCCGTTAATTCTTGAATCTTAACAACATTAGTATTATAAACTTTCTTAATTTGCATTAAAATTATCATACTTTTAAACCCTCCATTTAATTAAAAGTGATAAAAAGAAGTTCAAGTTTAATGACTAAACTAAAATTTTCTAAGCCTACGGATAAAATTATAACATCCTTAAAAAACAAGGTTTATATTGAAGGTTAATTTGAAAATTAACGAAAAACGATCTTTTTCTTGAGAAGAGGTGACCTTTCTTTACAGGATACCGTACGATGTCCTCTCCCCATCCCAAAACTACCCGGAAATCCCAAAAATAAATACCTATTGGCCTGGATTTCTGAGTACTGTAGTCTTTTGGAGTTCATTTGCGCGCCACCGCCCAAATTAATTGTATCCGAGCATCCTGAAACTAAAGAAAAAAACTAATTTAATATTATCTAAAGCCCATTTTAGAAACCCAGAAGGATTGACAAGGCGACCGCAGTTTTTTTTTCTGTAAAAAATGGATGGCTGAATATTTTGTGAAAAGGGTTATGAAAATTCAATGATTGTTTTTTTCTTTTTAGAGATAAGTTAATTAATTTCCATACTCCTCCTTTGAGTTTCAGAAACTTTTCTCTTTAAAGTTTCCACCTCGAGAACCGGAAAGCACTTTAAGGGGTCAGTAGTTAAATTTAGTGCGCATCAACTCGTGTCTACAATGTTTTCAGGATCCTTTGAACAACTTCCCCATTCGTCGGCCGCATGGGGGAACCCCCGATACTTTAACAAACGAAAAACTTCCCACCAGCTCGCAATTTACGCTCTCACTTTTCTAAATGGAAAAGGCGAGCCTCCATCACTCTTTTTCCACGAAAAAAACTTTGTTTTAAGCAAATCGAAATATCAGATTAGGATATTAAAAAAGAGACGACTTATTTTTTATTATTAACATCCCAAAAGTGAAGCTTTCGCAGGTTTTTTCAAGGATAAGGTAGCTGAAAGTGTTGATTCAGCCATTAATTCATTTAATTATTAAGCTTGTAATTTTTTTCCTAAATACAGTAATTTGTTGAGTTCAAAGCCTCTAATCTTTCCGTTCCTGATAATCCTGAACACCAGGGACTGGGAATCGAACCCACGACCTTTGTATCACCGAGGGAATTAAGGAAGAGCCTTAGTCCCCTCGGCCACGGCGGCCCCGAATTTTGAATAATTTAGACGATTTATACAACTGAAGGTTTACACATTGAAGATGGAATTGTTGGTTTAAAAGCACATTTCGCCGGTCGTACAAATTTCTGTAAGGGTTAGCGGTCAGACTGATCAACTTTCGGGGTTCATTTGAATAATTCCATAGCCCGGAGGAGGCTTTTCCCTTCTCGCGAGTCCGCCCTTTCTACCGTCCCTAATTCTCTCAGACCACTTTAGAATACTAAGGCCTCTCGCACGACATACCCTCTTCCTCACGAATTTCCACTTCCCTCCCACTCACATATTCCATTTATGGATTTATTCATTAGAAATAAAAGTTAAAAAGAAAAAGATGAAATAACAATCCTTTGAGAACGATTAAAAAACGTTATTAAAAAAATTGGACTCGTCCGTTGTGCCCATAACCTGTTACAACTTGTAAACTCCCGTTGTAACTCAGGTAGGAGCGGCAATATTGCGGGAGCCGAGGTGGCTAATAACAATCTAAACGCCTCGGGGCACTTTAAACCGACCATAATTTTTAACGTTTCTCTCTTTATATGTAAATCTCGGCAATTCAACTGGGATTATAAATAGTAAGAAAAAAGTGTTAAAAATAATATTATATTTTTTCCTATAAAAAAAAGTATTAACCGGCACATCTGGAGGATTTCGCCTTGGGAACCAAATGGGTAAATCCTATAAACTCGGAACGCCCGAAGGGAATCAGGACTGCTCTAATCCGGACAATCGGAACGTTTGTATGAAAATTGTTTAATGATGTGGGTAAAGCAGAATTATTCAAAGGGGGCAATAATTTGGTAAAGACACGCGATGAATTACAATTTAACTCTCGTTAAGTTAAGCCGGTTGTAAAAGATTTTACGATATCACCTTCTACTTGATGGAAATTCAACTCGACTTAACTCTGAATTTTCACGAGGAGGGGAGGAAAAAAAGAAAAAAACCACCATAAAGCCTACTCTTTCTATAAGGAGGCGTGGAGATATTAATTTTACCTTACCGTTTTTCTCCCCTTCCGGCTCTTGTATTAAGTGTGCACTTGTTAAAAAAAAAAAAGAAAAAAAACACCATGAGAGTCTTTGAGGGACGCTATGGACAAAGACCACTAAAATTCCCCGAGTAGTGACCTATTTTAACGCTCCCTTTGATGTGCCAACCTTCTTGTGTCTGCGCCTGATATTGTTTTTTATTCTTTCCAACCCTCTTCCTATTCTGCATATATATTTTTATATATCGGTACTAGCAACTTCAGCTTTTAATACAAAAAAAATTTACACATACGAACAACTTTTGATGGAATGAGGAGTTTTCAAGTTGTTTCTGACGATTTTTATTTATTTTATTCGATAATAATGACCAATTTAAAATCGAAACGACGGTAGGCGGTAGAATTTGTACGAAATAAATATACGGGTCCGTGTTTGTCGAGCAAACAGCGTTTTGGGGGGAAAATATCCGATTTATAAAGAGGTCCTGTCTATTGAATGTCGATTGCGTTTCCCTTTTCCACCGTTAGTTGACGGACTGAAATCCTCGCGAGCATTCAGGGTTTTAAAAAAAAGTGCGTCAAAGAAGAAGGGGTTAAAAAGGGGACGAAATTGGAATATAAATTGTTAAGTTTCCGAAGAATAGATAACGTGACGTTTCCGCCGGAAACTAAAATAAAGTTGAAAAGTTTTTTTTTCTACAACGTTCGGACAGAAATTTATCTTGACGAAGAAATAAGAAAATTTTTTTTATTTAAATAGATATCCAAAACGTATACTGCATTAATAAAAAGTCTGTACTGTAGCACTGGAAGGAGCTTTTAAACCATTTCCTGAAACGGAAGATAGGACAATAAAAATTTCTTATCAACTTTTACTTTTTTTGTAGTCAATCATAAATATTTGATTTCGATCCTAAAATTCGTTTAGACCCGTAATTTCAAATTTTATTCAGTGTTGATTGTAAAAGTTTATTTATTTTGGCCAACTTTAATTTTCATATGCAAATATTTATACGCGATATACAGTGTTTAATTCGGGTCTCTTCCCTCCGGTGAAGAATAATTTAAAACGCGAGTTAATACATAATTCATCGGGGTTTTTAGAAAAATTAATAAAAAGCGCTTTTTACTCAGGGACGTGGGTCAGTCATTAAGGTTCTTGAAGGATTTGGCCACTGATTCGCCCCTGTGCCCATATCATGACTGTAAGACGATGAGTAGACCATTGTATCGAAAAAAGATAAATACTTAAAAGAGTAGTTAATCTTGCTGGACAATGTGAACAATGCGGACTTAACATTCTTTTGGGATGGCACTTCATTAGAAGAATGGATGGGAGGATCAATGGAGGGAAAGAACAAAAAACCGTCTTTTAATCTTATTCACTTTAATTAAAAATTAGGTTTCCATTTTAGTTAACATTTTCCAGATGTGTTTCAGGTAAACAGAATGCAAGGACATCATCAGATAGCGCACTACCAGGTCAATATATTTCATTCAAACATTTATGATTTTTCCAACCTTTCATTTTTTTTCCTACGTAATATTCCCAAAGAGTTTCACCAACAGATATTAGAAAGTTT
>JACGAQ010001541.1:0-57423 GCA_014119065.1 Orius insidiosus
TTTTCCTTCAAAAATCAAAACATTTTTTTCCAAAATTGTACTTAGTATCAGGTAGAAAAAAGGGAAGGGGTATAACGGAGGGGTACAAGAGAGGAAGTATAAGGGAGGGGGATGTATAAAAGAGGGAAAGTAAACGGAGGTACATTTTTTTTTCAAAAAATTGTCCGTTTTTTTTTTCTTTCAAAAAAATGTTCAAAAAAGTTTTTTTTTTTTAAATTGTACTTAGTATCGAGGTAGAAATAATGGGATTTTCGCGCAAAAGAGCCCCTCTCGTAAGGCTGGAAGTATGAAATTTCTCCCTACTAAAATGATAATTAATGTAAAAAACTGAAAATTTTTTTTCATCAAAAATTCTTAAAAATATAAGGAGTAATTGGTAAAAATTTGGTGAAATCGGACCAACGGTTCGGCGGCAGCGAATTTTTTAAAATTTCAAACAGACATATCTCCGCCATTTTTCGAAATTCAAAAATTCGCCCTTGTTAGTTTCTTGTTCACCGACTAAAGAAATTTGGTGAAAATCGGATGAAAACTGTGGCCGTAAAGTGTTCCGGAAAAAATGCTACGGCCGGCCGGCACCACAGACAATTTGAGATCTGAATTGACCCTTCGGGGTCGTGAAGACCCTTCCCAAAAACCCGACATGGAGGGTACAATAACTTCTAGAAACAAATTAGACATATAAGTTAATATTTTATTGTTCTTTTAACTAAAATTACATCAATTATAGGTAATATGTTTAGGAAATAAGGAGATTAATTTCAAAATGAGGACTTGTACTATCAGGATTAATAATACTTAAAATAAATAAAATTGAACAGCCAGGCCAGCTGGCGTTGAAATCAAAAATAAATTAAGGGCTCTATAATATTTTGATATCACAAATACAATATTTTATTGCCATAAACTAATATTTTGTACCATTTTTTTATAAATTAAAAGTATTACTAATAAGGGATCGCTGAGGCGATATGGTTAATGATCTAAAACTAGTGATTATTTTGGGTAAAACATGTAAATCCAAATAAAAAAGCCTTTCCTATCTTTGGCACATTCTAAATACCTGTCTTTTTTTTATTGTTAGCGCTTTTAGATGAAAAACCCTGTTTTTTCATGTTCCCTTTGAGATTTTGTGCCTTGGAAACTCACAGCCCGAGACTTCCCAATGGAGACTAGGTGAGAGAAGAAAAAAAAGGTGACTAGTAATTTAGGGTCAGCAGAGAGAGCAGCATTTTTGCCCTTGAGCATGGACTCCGCCGACTGGGCACTGAAGTTTCCGGTTTTGATTGACGTCTTTACATTTTTTTGATGTACCGCCGAATACAAGGGGTAAGAGTTTACGGTGAAGCATCAAATATCGTCCGATCAAAGCATTTTTCTTTCCACCTAAAAAAAATTAAATTGGTGCCTTTATGGATAAAACCAGTTGGACGTAATCGTAATCGCAATTACGATAACGATTGTAATCGAAAGTTTCTTAATTCCGATTACGATTACGATTATAATCGTATTCGTATTTTTTCTGCGATTACGATTGTAATTGCTTTTTTTAACGATTACAATCGTAATCGTATTTTTTTAACGATTACAATCGTAATCGTATTTTTTTAACGATTACAATCGTAATCGTATTTTTTTAACGATTACAATCGTAATCGTATTTTTTAACGATTACAATCGTAATCGTATTTTTTTAACGATTACAATCGTAATCGTATTTTTTTTCGATTACAATTGTAATTTTTTTGCAATTATATTTTTTTTTTAAATCGTAATCGTATTTTTTTCTGCGATTACATCGTAATTGTTTTTTTTTTGATTACCTTAATTATTTTTTTCTGCGATTACGGTCGTAATCGCATTTTTAAAGCAATTACTCGTAATCGCAGAAAAAAACGATTATATCGTAGAAAAAATACGATTACAATTGTAATCGTTAAAAAATGCGATACAATACAACAAAAAAAAATTACATCGTAATTGCAGAAAAAAATACGAATACGATTGTATTCGTAATCGAAATTACAATCGTAATTGTATTTTTTTCTGCGATTACCATTATATTCGTATTTTTTTTTGCGATTACGGTCATAATCGCATTTTTTTCCAGCATTATGGTCGTAACCGCAGAAAAAAAAAAATGATTATAATGGTAATTGCAGAAAAAAAATACGATTACAATTGTAATCGTAATCGGAATTACGATTAATCGTCATTAAAACTTGCGATTACAATCGTAAACGTAATTGCGATTACGATTACGCCCAACACTGGATAAAACTTACTGTTGACAGGGCTTTTGACTTCAGGAACAGTTTTGAGAGGTTCTTTTTCTTTTGGAGATGAAGGTTCGACTTCTAAGACTTCGGTGATTCTATTCAACGATTGACTTTCGCGGAGTCTGGTTTCGCATCGGCGACGGCCGGTTGATCCGCCGGCGGTCCCACCTGGACTTCCGCGGCTGCGGTTCGTTGGATTGTGGCTTGTACCGTTTTGATCCGGTTCGCATTTTCGCCGCCTGAAGGTGGTGGTCCGCTGTTTCCCCAGCGCCCGATCCAGGATCTTGAGTCCGCGTCCGCTCCGATCGACTTTCCGCTTCCTTTTCTTTATTTCGACCTTCAGAATCTTCATCGCTTGCATCCGAAGAACTGCATGATGCAGTACTCCCTTTTCTAAGTTTATTTCTTCTTTCGAAACGCATATTAAGACCCAGCTGAGGAGAACTTATCGTGCTGCTTATAGGTGACGGGAGCGTTTTAACCGCTCTAACTGGTGTATGCGTATTCGGATGTAAAGGCCAGGCTGTAGATGCCTCCGTTATCGAATTTATCTGCATACTTGACGATGTATTTCCTGAACAGCCAAATGAAGTTTCCCTTCGCTTTTAGACCCTCTTCTATTCCACCCACTGCTTTCTCTACTCCCGACGCTCTCTTCTTCATCGTCTTCCGTCACTATTGAGCATTTCCGCGTCCTCGGTTGAATCGATGGCGTCTGATTGATCGTCACTTCGTTCTCCGCACACGTATCGACTCTAACCACAGGAGCAGCTTTACTAAAATTAATAATCAATAAAAATAACGACCAAATCTATTATATACTAACGGTATAACTTTGGTGAGGGCTTTGGATCTAGCGATTTTAATTTTCTTTCAGCAGTAAATAATAAGTAGCAGTTATATAGTTGTATTCATTTTTTTCTAAAGATCTGAAAAATAAAACATAAAAAGTTACAATTAGAATACAGGGGTTGAAGGTGTGAGGAGTTTCCTTTTATTATTATTTTTTAAAAATAAATTTATCTTGAAAACAGTGCGTCCTAGAGAAAAAATGATAGAATAAAAATTAAAGAATTAATTTCCAACAGATTTTATTAGTGCATTTTTTCAATATCTGTACGGTTTACAATTTACAAGCCTTTAAAAATTAACCTTCTAATGGTTATACTTCAATAACCTTCTTACAGGAGAAGGTCAACTTTTGATGGACTTTAACGCCTAAAATGTTCTAATAAACAAACTTGTAGGAAATTCAATTCTTTAATTTTATTCTATTCATTTTTTCTAGGATGCACCATTTTCGGAGATAATTTTTTTTAAAAAAATTTATCTTGAAAACAGTGCGTCCTAGAGAAAAAATGAATAGAATAAAATTAAAGAGAATTAATTTCCAACAGATTTTATTTAGTGCATTTTTTCAATATCTGTAACGGTTTACGATTTACAAGCCTTTAAAAAAACCTTCTTAATGGTTATACTTCAATAACCTTCTTACATGGAGAAGGTCAACTTTAGATGGACTTTAACGCCTAAAATGTTCTAATAAATAAAACTTGTAGGAAATTTAATTCACTATAAATTTGCACTTAATTATTTTTTAGGATGCACCATTTTTGGAAAATAATTTTTTTTTAAAAATAAATTTATCTTGAAAACAGTGCGTCCTAGAGAAAAATGAATAGAATAAAAATTAAAGAGAATTGAATTTCCAACAGATTTTGTTTAGTGCATTTTTTCAATATCTGTAACGGTTTACGATTTACAAGCCTTTAAAAATTAACCTTCTTAATGGTTATACTTCATAACCTTCTTACAGGGAAAGGTCAACTTTTGATGGACTTTAACGCCTAAAATGTTCAAAATTTTGAAAAAATGAACTACTAGGTGTACAAAATGAAACTCGGCTAAAATCTACAAAATTCAAATTTACACTGTGGCTGAGTTTCATTTTGTACACCTAATCATAATAAAGTATTTAGATAGTTTTTTCTCTGTTTTTCACCATTTTAACTGGATTTTCTCCGTTTTTGACGTAGAAACCTCAATTTTCACAAAAAAAAAGGAGATTTGCTAAAAAATTTGGGAAAAGAGAATACATACTCGACTATTTCTTCTTTGGTACAGATTTGACCGTTTGACCATTTTTTGGACGATGGTCGTGTGATCGCTTCGCTCAGAGTACGGCTGGATACAAGCGGGACTGCTAAGCGGAGACGGTATCCAGCGAAACCCAAGGTCTGAAGCGATTTCTTCTAATGTCGCTCGTTTTTCTGGATTTCGAACTAACAATCTTCCTATCAGTCTGAAAAGGAATGTAATAAAAAAAAAACAAAAGAAGAAAAAAATACCTTTTACATTGTTGCGATACATGATTGGGAACGGAATATTTACAATCCATGATCACGTAAGCGTTTCGCTATCGTTGGCTTCTTGAAAAGGAGCTTGGCCGCAGACTAACATATACAGGATAACACCGAGTGACCAGACGTCGACGGCCGGCGCATCGTATGAATCACCAAGTAAAATTTCAGGCGCTGAATACGCCAAAGAGCCGCATGAAGTCTCCAATTTTTGACCGGGGCAGAACTTATTGCTGAAACCGAAATCTGTCAGTTTGACGACGCCGGCTTTTTCGAAAAAGACGACGTTTTCAGGCTTGAGGTCGCGATGGACGACGTGGAGGCGATGGCAGTACGATATGGCACGGACGATTTGGCTAAAATATTCGCGTGCCAGAGGCTCCGACAATCCTGCATCATGTCTCATTATGTAGTCATATAAATCACCACCGTCTGCCAATTCGAGAACAAGGTATACTTTGTCTGCGTATCTATCACTTCATACAGACGAACAACATTTGGATGCTGCACTAATTTCATACATCTAACCTAAAAAGCAAATAAATTATATAAAGATGGGCAGAGTTTCAAGCATTCAAACCAGTGTTGGGCGTATTACGATTACGATTGTAATCGCAAGTTTCTTGATTACGAATTGTAATCGTATTCGTATTTTTTTCAGCGATTGTATTTTTTTTTTCTGCGATTACCATTATAATCGTATTTTTTTCTGCGATTACGACAAAAATGTCATATGCGAGCCGTAAACCCTAACGAAAATACGATTACGGTTGTAATCGCAGAAAAAAAATACGATTACGATTGTAATTGTTAATCGCTGTCGTAATCGCATTTTTCCAAAAATGTCATATGCGAGCCGTAAACCCTAACGAAAATACGATTACGATTGTAATCGCAAAAAAAAATACGATTACGATTGTAATCGCAAAAAAAAAACGATTACGATTGTAATCGTTAAAAAATACGATTACGATTGTAATCGTTAAAAAAAATACGATTACGATTGTAATCGTTAAAAAATACGATTACGATTGTAATCGTTAAAAAATACGATTACGATTTAATCGTTAAAAAAATACGATTACGATTGTAATCGTTAAAAAATATGATTACGATTGTAATCGTTAAAAAAATACGATTACGATTTAATCGCAGAAAAATACGATTATAATGTAATCGCAGAAAAAAAATACAATTACGATTGTAATAGAAAAAATACGATTACGATTGTAATTGCAGAAAAAAATACGATTACGATTGTAATCGTTAAAAAATACGATTACGATTGTAATCGTTAAAAAAATACGATTACGATTGTAATCGTTAAAAAATACGATTACGATTTTAATCGCAGAAAATACGATTATATGTAATCGCAGAAAAAAATACAATTACGATTGTAATTCCAGAAAAAAATACGATTACGATTGTAATTGCAGAAAAAAATACGATTACGATTTTAATCGCAGAAAAATACGATTATAATGTAATCGCAGAAAAAAAATACAATTACGATTGTAATTCCAGAAAAAATACGATTACGATGTAATTGCAGAAAAAAATACGATTACGATTGTAATCGTTAAAAAAAATGCGATTACAATCGTAATCGCAGAAAAAAATACGAATACGTTTAATCGTAATTAAGAAACTTGCGATTACAATCGTAATCGTAATTGCGATTACGATTACGCCATACACTGATTCAAACACCAGTTTGCCTTTCATGCTGATAGATGACAAAACGAAAGAATGGCGCTGCATGCGCTACTACCCGAGAGTAGGTCTGCGAAATTTTAAGGACGCCATTCTTTTGTACTGTAGGGAAAATGGCGAAATAGTTAATTTTGAGTTGAATCTTGGCTGGCGAAGGTAAATGGAAAACAAGGTAGTGTACTCCATAAATAGACATAATAGATGTGGGTCGGATAATTCCGTCTTTGAAACGTTTGGAACGCGTCTAGACTAGTATAAAACTGTAAAAAACGTGTTTGATTCGCTTACCTCTGGAAAAGGGCTTTGGAAACGCCGTCGAGTTTGGACTTGTCGATCACTTTAACGGCGACCTTTTCTCCAGTGAAGACGTGACGTGCGAGCTTGACGACGGCGAATGTCCCCGTCCTAGGGTCGTCTCGAGGTCGTAGAGGCCGGCGATCTTACCGTCGTACCCGCTACCGCCAACGGTACAACGTGTAGAACGTTGCATCCTTCGGTCACTGCAAGAGAAATCATTCTGTACATCACGGAAAAACAAGTGACGTTTAGCTAGTCAGTAAGGATGTTACTAAGGTGAGAAAGTCGGGTTTCAAAAAACGAGAGGCGTGTTATAAGGTACATAGTGACGTCAGTAAAGTTGGCTGTTACTTTAAAAAGGAATGGAAGAAATCCTACAATAGGCGGATTTCAAAAAATGATAGTCGTGGTATAGGGTACATACTGACATCAGTTAAGTTGGATGTTACTTTAAAAAAGGGTAGGAAGAAATCATACAAATTGACGGGTTTCCATAAACGGCAGTAGTGTTATAGGGTACATAGTGACGTCAGTAAAGTTGGATGTTACTAAGGTGAGAAAGTAGGGTTTCAAAAAACGAGAGGCGTGTTATAAGGTACATAGTGACGTCAGTAAAGTTGGCTGTTACTTTAAAAAGGAATGGAAGAAATCCTACAAATAGGCGGATTTCAAAAAATGATAGTCGTGGTATAGGGTACATACTGACATCAGTTAAGTTGGTTGTCACTTTAAAAAGGGTAGAAGAAATCATACAAATTGGCGGGTTTCCATAAACGGCAGTAGTGTTATAGGGTACATAGTGACGTCAGTAAAGTTGGATGTTACTAAGGTGAGAATGGCGGGTTTCAAAAAACGACTGGCGTGTTATAAGGTACATAGCGACGTCAGTAATGGTAGCTGTTACTTGAGCGAGAAAGAAGTCCTACGTATTGACTGGATTCAAAAAAGACTGTCGTGATGTAGGGTTCATAGTGACGTCAGCAAAGTTGGATGTTACTAAGGTGAGAAAGTAGGGTTTCAAAAAACGAGAGGCGTGTTATAAGGTACATAGTGACGTCAGTAAAGTTGGATGTTACTTTAAAAAGGAATAGGAGAAATCCTACAAATTGGCGGATTTCAAAAAATGATAGTCGTGTATAGGGTACATACTGAGGTCCTTAGTTGGTTGTCACTTTAAAAAGGGTAGGAAGAAATCGTACAAATTGACGGGTTTCCATAAACGGCAGTAGTGTTATAGGGTACATAGTGACGTCAGTAAAGTTGGATGTTACTAAGGTGAGAATGGCGGGTTTCAAAAAACGACTGGCGTGTTATAAGGTACATAGCGACGTCAGTAATGGTAGCTGTTACTTGAGCGAGAAAGAAGTCCTACATATTGACTGGATTCAAAAAAAGACTGTCGTGATGTAGGGTTCATAGTGACGTCAGCAAAGTTGGATGTTACTAAGGTGAGAATGGCGGGTTTCAAAAACGACTGGCGTGTTATAAGGTACATAGTGACGTCAGTAAAGTTGGCTGTTACTTTAAAAAGGAATGGAAGAAATCTTACAAATAGGCGGATTTCAAAACATGACAGTCGTGGTATAGGGTACATACTGACGTCAGTAAAGTTGGCTGTTACTTTAAAAAGGAATGGAAGAAATCTTACAAATAGGCGGATTTCAAAACATGACAGTCGTGGTATAGGGTACATACTGACGTCAGTAAAGTTGGCTGTCACTTTAAAAAAGGATAGATCTTCTCCTCTTTTGTTTGTAATATTTTTACCTAATCATGTCCTCATGGGTTAAGATTACTACTTCCGTGAACAAGGAGTGCGTGTGATAAGGGCCCACGCCCATTCAGGGCATTCTCATTCAAAAAGCGACTTCTATTTTTAAAACACGGAGACGCCGTTTCATAGGTTATATTAGAATCCAAACATGCTAAAGACTGAGCGGACTTAGGGTGACCGAAGTTCCAAAGCACGCTATGCAAAGGCGTTGGGCACTGCAAAAGTCCGGAAATCGCCTTTTTCAAGCAGGAATGCGATCCAAAAGTGTCTTTTCGACTAAGAAATCGAGACTTCGATCAATCGATATGGAAGCCATTACCTCACTTAGAAAGACTTGCATTAATGCTTCGCTGGTTTAATAAGGAAATTGCACAAAAGAGAGAATCTGGATTTTCGAAACGAAATAGAACAGTTTTCGACCTTGCAGTCGATTTTTCGTCTAATTTGGTTTTAGGCCAAAGTAGCCACACCGGGCAGGGTCACAGAATGAGCCCCGCGCTCTTCGCCCAACAAGTTTTAACATCGCAATCAATATTATTAGGTGTACAAAATGAAACTCAGCCGGTAAATTTGAATTTTGTAGATTTTAGCCGAGTTTCATTTTGTACACCTAGTAGTTCATTTTTTCAAAATTTTGAACATTTTAGGCGTTAAAGTCCATCAAAAGTTGACCTTCTCCGTGTAAGAAGGTTATTGAAGTATAACCATTAAGAAGGTTAATTTTTAAAGGCTTGTAAATCGTAAACCGTTACAGATATTGAAAAAATGCACTAAATTAAATCAGTTGGAAACTAAATTCTCTTTAATTCTTATTCTATTCATTTTAGGTAATTTCTTTTCTTCAAAAATCTACCTATTGTAATGTACCAAGTTTATATATATATATGTATATTAGCACGATAACTGGAGCAATTTTAATGTGAGGGTGACGATATCCGGTATTTAGAGTTTTTTATCTCAATAGCTCGGACGAGTTCGTTAATGGCTGAAATCGGACCAGCGATTCACCTACTTTACTTAGGGCTTAAAAGACAAATTGGCATTTTCTATTGAAATCCTAGTCCTTTTGCAAAAAAAAAAACTTTAAGACCTCTGCGAGGGCGTGTAAAAAATTAATTAAAGCAGGTTTGGACGAGCCAGGCGCAAAATATGTATTGAACTAGCTAAACTTTAAAAAAATTTGAATTTATACCGGGAAATTATTAAATATTTTATTAATAAAATTATCAGATGTTTTTCTAGGGGCTCAGTGGCGCAATTTTTCTTATATCATCATTTTTATAACATAATTATATATTTTGTGTTTATACATTTTAATTTTAATCATGAAAAGAAATCTACCTTTTAGTCCCTGCTACCGCAGGGTCATTATTTTCTCTAGGACGCACTGTTTTCAAGATAAATTATTTTAAAAAAAATTATTTTCCGAAAATGGGCATCCTAGAAAAAATAATTAAGTTCAAATTATAGAGAATTAAATTTCCATCAAATTTTCGATTTTCATCAAAAACTGCGGAAGACAGAAAAAACAAGGACAATAGGGGGAAAAAAATCGATATTATTTATGAGGGAAAGAGTGGAATGTTTGGTAAGACTGACTTCTGACGTAATAACGCAGGCATACCATTATGCTAATTCTGATGGAATCTACATTGAAGATTTCCTCACGACCTCAAAATTTGATTTCCCAGGCGGAAAGTACTAAAAGGTCTTTAACTCAATTACGTGCTTATTTTCCGAACCGGAAGGCTGCCTGTTCTAGCCGAGCGATAATAGTTTTCCCCCGCAAGATAAGTGATCTTCGCGGCGCGTAACTTTGAACAGCGAAACTACTTTATTAAATATAATTAGAACAATATCCAAAAGTCTGAAACATGCCCTCGGCAGAGATGGGCAAAATCTTAATCATGAATATGATTAAGATTTTTAATCATAGGAATATTTTTCTGTGATTAAGATTAAAATCTTATCACAGAGATGATTAAGAATAAAATCTTAATCACAGAGATGATTAAGAATAAAATCTTAATCACAGAGATGATTAGAATAAAATCTTAATCACAGAGATGATTAAGAATAAAATCTTAATCACAGAGATGATTAAGAATAAAATCTTAATCACAGAGATGATTAAGAATAAAATCTTAATCACAGAGATGATTAAGAATAAAATCTTAATCACAGAGATGATTAAGAATAAAATCTTAATCACAGAGATGATTAAGAATAAAATCTTAATCACAGAGATGATTAAGAATAAAATCTTAATCACAGAGATGATTAAGAATAAAATCTTAATCACAGAGATGATTAAGAATAAAATCTTAATCACAGAGATGATTAAGAATAAATCTTAATCACAGAGATGATTAAGAATAAAATCTTAATCACAGAGATGATTAAGAATAAAATCTTAATCACAGGAATTAATCACAGTGTGATTAATCATAGGAAAATAACGATTAATCATGGATTAATCAAGGAAACTAATGATTAATCATTGGAATAACGATTAATCATGGGATTAATTAAGGAAACTAATGATTAATCATTGGAATTTGGGATTAATTAAGGAAAATAATGATTAATCATTGGAATTTGGGATTAATTAAGGAAAATAATGATTAATCATTGGAATTTGGGATTAATTAAGGAAAATAATGATTAATCATTGGAATTTGGGATTAATTAAGGAAAATAATGATTAATCATTGGAATTTGGGATTAATTAAGGAAAATAATGATTAATCATTGGAATTTGGGATTAATTAAGGAAAATAATGATTAATCATTGGAATTTGGGATTAATTAAGGAAAATAATGATTAATCATTGGAATTTGGGATTAATTAAGGAAAATAATGATTAATCATTGGAATTTGGGATTAATTAAGGAAAATAATGATTAATCATTGGAATTTGGGATTAATTAAGGAAAATAATGATTAATCATTGGAATTTGGGATTAATTAAGGAAAATAATGATTAATCATTGGAATTTGGGATTAATTAAGGAAAATAATGATTAATCATTGGAATTTGGGATTAATTAAGGAAAATAATGATTAATCATTGGAATTTGGGATAATTAAGGAAAATAATGATTAATCATTGGAATTTGGGATTAATTAAGGAAAAATAATGATTAATCATTGGACTTTGGGATTAATTAAGGAAAATAATGATTAATCATTGGAATTTGGGATTAATTAAGGAAAATAATGATTAATCATTGGAATTTGGGATTAATTAAGGAAAATAATGCATTGGAATTTGGGATTAATTAAGGAAAAAGCATGATCAATCATCAGAAAAATTGTGTAATCACAGGAAGAAAGCATTTTTTAGCTTGAATATTAGCAAAAACTAATAAAAAAATTAATACAAAAATTTACAGTTTTCAAATTCGATAGAATGGCTAAGAAGATAGAGGAAGAAAAAAAACCTAAAAATAATATGTATGTAAAAATTTTGTTTTGCCATTATTATAAATTTTGGAGTAGTAAAATTAAAATTTGGAGTTTTAGAGATTGATAGATTTTGAGTTTTTAGTTATTGAGAGTAATTGTGATGAGAGGTGACAATATTCACAGATTCCTGTGATTACACAATTTTCTGATGATTAATCAAGCTTTTTCCTTTAATTAATCCCAAATTCCAATGATTAATCATTATTTTCCTTAATTAATCCCAAATTCCAATGATTAATCATTATTTTCCTTAATTAATCCCAAATTCCAATGATTAATCATTATTTTCCTATGATTAATCATTATTTTCCTTAATTAATCCCAAATTCCAATGATTAATCATTATTTTCCTTAATTAATCCCAAATTCCAATGATAAATCATTATTTTCCTTAATTAATCCCAAATTCCAATGATTAATCATTATTTTCCTTAATTAATCCCAAATTCCAATGATTAATCATTATTTTCCTATGATTAATCACAGACTTCCTGTGATTAATCACAGATTTCCTGTGATTAAGAGTTTATTCACAGACTTCCTGTGATTACTCACAGATTTCCTATGATTAATTATTATTTTCCTTAATTAATCCCAAATTCCAATGATTAATCATTATTTTCCTCAACTAATCCCTAATTCCAATGATTAATCATTATTTTCCTTAATTAATCCCAAATTCCAATGATTAATCATTATTTTCCTTAATTAATCCCAAATTCCAATGATTAATCATTATTTTCCTTAATTAATCCCAAATTCCAATGATTAATCATTATTTTCCTATGATTAATCACAGACTTCCTGTGATTAATCACAGATTTCCTGTGATTAAGAGTTTATTCACAGACTTCCTGTGATTAAGAGTTTATTCACAGACTTCCTGTGATTAATCACAGATTTCCTATGATTAAGAGTTTAATCACAGATTTCCTGTGATTAAGAGTTTATTCTTAATCACCTCTGTGATTAAGATTTTATTCTTAATCATCTCTGTGATTAAGATTTTAATCTTATTCTTAATCACAGAAATATATCCTATGATTAAAATCTTAATCATATTCATGATTATGATTTTGCCCATCTCTGCCCGGGCTGTTTATCGAGCCTTCTGTTTAGGCGTAAAATTCGTCAAAAATATTTTCCAGCGTAGGACGAAGGGCGTGTTTCAAGGTGAAATTGTATTTTTTTAAAAAAAGGAAAGCGCAAATTCGAAGCATTTTGTCCCAACTTGGAAATATTTTCACAGGGAAGAATTTAGAGAAAGTTTTTATTTCCCATTTGAAGGATACTTTATTATAACTATTTCGACGTCTCTTTTTTTCAAATGGAACGGGAGCAGCCATTGATATAGCATGACAAAAAGCCATCAACTTGGAAAATCGATCGCTTACTTCGTATGTTAACAACCATAATCCTAACCTTGTATTTGGACGTCATTCTGGGAGCTACAACAGAAACTTTTCGTGATGAATCATGTTTTGAATCATTAAAATGCTATAGAAATGGACGAGCAAGACTGGACGAGTAGGAAATGATCGAGCAGGAAGGGACAGGCAAGAAGACTGATCGAGCCGAAAAATTGGAAGAGCAAAGATTGGAAGAGCAAGAAGACTGGTCGAGCCGAAAAATTGGAAGAGTAGGAAGATTGAAAAAGCAAGGATATTAAAAGAGTAGAAATACGTACTTGACAAGCCGGAGGATTCAACGAGCAAGAAGATTGGAGTTGCCGGATGATGGAAGGAGCAGGGAGATAGGACGAGCAAGAAGACTGGGAATCGGAAAATTGGAAGAATACTTGACAACCGGAAATCATGACTAGCTGGAAGGTACATTAGAAGATTGGACGATCCATAGGGTAGGGCGAGCGGGAAGACGGGACGAGCAGAAAAATTGGACGAGCTGGAAGATTGAAAAAGCAAGGATATTAGAAGAGTAGAAGTACTTGGCAAGCCGGCGGATTCAACGAGCAAGAAGATGGAAGGAGCAGGAGCAGGGAGATAGGAAGAGCAAGAAGACTGGTCGAGCAGGAAGATTGGACGAGCGGATAATGGACGAGCGAATAACGGACGAGCAGAAGACTGGACGAATAGGAAAATTGGAAGAATAGAATACTTGACAACCGGAAATCATGACTGGAAGGTACAACGAGCAAGAAGATTGGACGATCCATAGGGTAGGGCGAGCGGGAAGACGGGACGAGCAAAAACATTGGACGAGTAGGAAGAATGGTCGAGCAGGAGTGGACGAGCTGGAAGACTGGACGATCCGGAAAATTAGACGAGCGGAAGAGAGGGCGAGAGGGAAGACTGGAAGAGTACAATAACTGGTGGAGCAAGAAGATTGGACGAGCAAGAAGACTGGTCGAGCCGGAAAACCGGAAGAGCAAGAAGACTGGAAGAGCCGGATAATTGGAAGAGCAGGAAGATTGAACTAGCCAGAAGATTGGACGATCCATAGGGTAGGACGAGCGGGAAGACTGGACGAGTAGGAAATGGTCGAGCAGGAATGGACGAGCAAGAAGACTGGACGATCCGGAAAATTAGACGAGCGGGAAGAGAGGGCGAGCAGGAAGACGGTCGAGCCAGAAAACTGGAAGAGCAAGAAGACTGGTCGGGCCGGAAAATTGGAAGAGCAGGAAATGTGCACGAGCAGGAAGATTGGAGAGCGAATATTGGACGAGCAGGAAGACTGGACGAACCGGAAAATTGGAAGAATAGGAATACTTGACAAACCGGAAATCATGAAGGTACAACGAGCAAGAAGATTGGACGATCCATAGGGTAGGACGAGCGGGAAAACGGGACGAGCAGAAAATTGGACGAGCTGGAAGACTGAACGAGCAGGAAGATAGGATGAGCAGGGACAAGCCTTGCGTAAAGAATTGAGATACTTATCCTTATAAAATGGTGTTTCTTGGACAAATAAATTAGATAGCCGAGGAAAACGCCCGAAAATGGGTGCTTCTTGGACAAAAAACCAAGGAAAACTTTCGAAAATCATCATCAAAACGATCCATAGGGTAGGACGAGCGGGAAGACTGGACGAGTAGGAAGAATGGTCGAGCAGGAATGGACGAGCAAGAAGACTGGACGATCTGGAAAATTAGATGAGCGGGAAGAGAGAGCGAGCAGGAAGACTGGAAGAGTACAAAAACTGGTGGAGCAAGAAGATTGGACGAGCAAGAAGACTGGTCGAGCCGGAAAACTGGAAGAGCAAGAAGACTGGAAGAGCCGGATAATTGGAAGAGCAGGAAGATTGAACTAGCAAGAAGATTAGACGATCCCTATGGATCCTACCCTATGGTCGACGAGCGGGAAGACGGCACGAGCAAGATGAGCAGGGACGAGCCTTGCGTAAAGAATTAAAATAGCCTCTTAACTCTTGGACAAAAAACCAAGGAAAACTTTCGAAAATCATGCAATGAAAAAGTGCTTTTGGGCAAAAGGCCGGGGGAAACTCAAAAATCCCGTAAAAAGAAATTCATATTCTTCGGTACTGACAAAAAAAACAACGTGAATGCTCGGAAATCCTGCAAAAAAGGTGTTTTTTAGACGAAAACCGAGGAAAACGCTTCTCTTCATTAGCCAAAAGCCAATAGCACTGGAGAAGCGGCAGTTCTCATGTAGCATAGACGATGCAATGATTTATCCAATTGAGCAAAGCTAGAACTCTACAGCAAAGACCGTTTTTTTAAGCTTTGATTCATTTGTAGGTGGTCCATTCGAGCGTATGGGATTCAACATAAGGAATCAGGGTGGAAAAATTTACACTCGGTTACATTTTCGAGGTCGCCTCGATTTTCGCCACGTGAAAACGTGAAAAAAAATTGGTCTACAGGGGGAAAAAGCAAATCTTAAGAAGAAACAGTAAACTTAAAATGCTAGACTAATGATAATCCGTAGTAATGAGCAAACAAACAATTCGTGCGTAAACATTCATATTTCATAATGAATATTAAATCCACAAATATGTAAATAGTAAGCAAATAAACCTGTCTGGAGTATTTGTAATCTCGGACGTTATTTGTCGATAAGGCGTACTCCTGATAAATCGAATTCGCTTATCTTCCAAATGAGGAAGTCATCGATTTGGATAAACGAAAAGTCGGATCCCGATAATCCCACGTTTTGAAACTCAGCATGAAGGTCAATGGATAATGTGTAGATCCTCGATATTCCGTTTTTAAAATGAAGGCCATCGAATCGATGGTCGCATTGATGAGGAACCTCGATAAACCGAACACGGGGGATGAAGTTAAGTAATTTGAGTCGGGTAGAAACGCGATATGCAGTCAAATATGGCCATTTAAAGTAGTGCAGTCCGAAAACCTTCATTGATCGGTTGGATAATCGAGGTCACGTCTCTGTTGGAGAGCAGTATATCTCGATTATCCGAGCAGGACGAGTCGGAAAATGGACAAGCAGGAAAACTGGGCGAGTAGGACGACTGTCGAGCAGGAAGATTGGACGAGCAAGAAGACTATAAATTGGAAGAGCAGGAAATATTGGACGAGCCTTAAATTGAAGGAGCTCGGAGATTGGATGAGCAAGGATACTAGACGAGGCTGGAAGAGTACGAAAACTGGACGAGTAAGAATGTTCGGGAAGCAAGATTGGAGGAGCATGAAGAATGGTCGAGCCGGAGACGAGCAGGAGAATTGGAAGAGCAGGGAGATAGGATGAGCAAGGATATTTTACTAGGAAGACAAGACGAGCAGGAAGATTGGACGAGTGGGGGGACTAGACGAGCGAATACGGAACGAGCAGGAAGACTGGACGAGCCGAAAAATTGGAAGAATGGGAATACTTGACAAGCCGGAAATCATCACTAGCTGGAAGGTACAGCGAGCAAGAAGATGGACAATCCATTGGACGAGACGAGCGGGAAGACTGGACGAGTAGGAAGAATGGTCGAGCAGGAAGATTAGACGAGCAAGAAGACTGGTCGAGCCCGAAAATTGGAAGAGCAGGAAGAGTGCAGAAGCAGGAAGATTGGGCGAACGGGGAGAATGGACGAGCGAATGTTGGACGAGCCGGAAAATTGAAGGAGCAGGGAGATAGGACGAGCAAGGATATTTTACGAGTAGTAAGACTAGACGAGCAGGAAGATTGGACGGGGAGACTAGACGAGCGAATACTGGACGAGTAAGACTGGACGAACTGGAACAATAGGAAGAATAGGAATACTTACAAGCCGGAAATCATCAATAGCTGGAAGGTACAACGAGCAAGAAGATTGGACAATCCATCGGACGGAAGACGGGACGACTGGACGAGTAGGAAGAATGGTCGAGCAGGAAGATTAGACGAGCAAGAAGACTGGTCGAGCCCGAAAATTGGAAGAGCAGGAAGAGTGCAGAAGCAGGAAGATAATTGGAAGAACGGGGACTGGACGAGCTAATGTTGGACGAGCCGGAAATGGAAGGAGCAGGAAGACAGGACGAGCAAGGAAGATTGGACGAGCGGGGAGATTAGACGAGCGAATACTGGACGAGCAGGAAGACTGGACGAACCAGAACAATAGGAAGAATTGGAATACTTGACAAGCCGGAAATCATCACTAGCTGGAAGGTACAACGAGCAAGAAGATTGGACAATCCATTGACGGAAGACGGGACGACTGGACGAGTAGGAAGAATGGTCGAGCAGGAAGATTAGACGAGCAAGAAGACTGGTCGAGCCCGAAAATTGGAAGAGCAGGAAGAGTGCAGAAGCAGGAAGACGGGGAGACTGGGCGAGCGAATGTTGGACGAGCCGGAAAATTGAAGGAGCAGGAAGACAGGATGAGCAAGGATATTTCACGAGTAGTAAGACTAGTCGAGCAGGAAGATTGGACGAGCGGGGAGACTGACGAGCGAATACTGGACGAGCAAGAAGACTGGACGAACCGGAACAATAGGAAGAATAGGAATACTTGACAAGCCGGAAATCATCACTAGCTGGAAGGTACAACGAGCAAGAAGATTGGACAATCCATTGAACGGGAAGACGGGACGACTGGACGAGTAGGAAGAATGGTCGAGCAGGAAGATTAGACGAGCAAGAAGACTGGTCGAGCCCGAAAATTGGAAGAGCAGGAAGAGTGCAGAAGCAGCAAGATAATTGGAAGAACGGGGAGACTGGACGAGCTAATGTTGGACGAGCCGGTAAATGGAAGGAGCAGGAAGACAGGACGAGCAAGGAAGATTGGACGAGCGGGGAGATTAGACGAGCGAATACTGGACGAGCAGGAAGACTGGACGAACCAGAACAATACGAAGAATAGGAATACTTGACAAGCCGGAAATCATCACTAGCTGGAAGGTACAAGAACAAGATAGGACGATCCGGACTAGCGGGAAGACTGGACAAGTAGGAAGAATGGTCGAGCAGGAATGGACGAGCAGAAGCGAGGGCGAGCAGGAAGACTGGAAGAGTACAAAAACTGGTGGAGCAAGAAGATTGGACGAGCAAGAAGACTGGTCGAGACGGAAAACTGTAAGAGCAAGAAGACTGGAAGAGCCGGATAATTGGTAGAGCAGGAAGATTGAACGAGCAAGAAGATAGGACGAGCGGGAAGACTGAGCAGGAAGGTACGATGAGCAGGGGCGAGCCGTGGGTAAGGAATTAAGATACATAGAATCTTAGCAATAATAAACGTACATCTAAGCTTCTTACAACACGGAAGAAAAGTTGTAAAAAATATTAAAAATTAATGAGTAAAGTAGTTCAATAACTAACTAATTTTTTGAATAGATTTTGATAATTTAAGTAAGACGAAGCCCCGATAAACCGACACGCGTCGACCCTTAAAAAAAAGCTTCACCTCTTCTATTAATAGAGACGGTCAAACATTTAGACCTAGACATCCTTGAAATTCCAACGCCTTAGAAAATTAATAAACCTACTCAAGTCACACTTAAACCCAAGTCTACACTTAAGTCGACGATATACAGGGTCACCCTCCCGGTTGACCTCATCAGCTACGCCTCGTACGTGACCGCCTATTTTAATAGCTTAACGAAAGAAAAAAAAAATAAAGAAAAAATCTTTCATTCATAAAAATACCTAGGCCTAAACCAAAGATTATTTTTTAATTGACGAATTCAATTATTCATTACATTTACTGTTGATTACAATTTAAAAGCTGTATTTTTTCATAATTAAAATTAAACTTTGATTAAGTTTTATTTTTAAATAAATAAACACTTACTTGACTACAAAAACGAAGCGGTAGGTGGCTTCTTTGGTGCTTTTCTCACTTAACACAAACGCATAATTTTTAAGAAAAACCTTGTTTTATAGAGAATTTGTTGATAAAATTAACGTTAAAATTATTAAGATAAATAAAATAATGTTTATTTATTTTTGAGTTGGGTTTGACGAGGCGAGAAACCGAAGGACTGACAAGGACGAAATCAACTTGCGCTCGGTACCAACTGCGCATTGGTCAATGAAATCCCCCCACTTCTTCATATACAGAGTCGAGCGAATACGTTGGGGTTCGCCGGGTCGACACTGGGAGTCTCGACGTTGTTTTCCCGCGTAAATTTGATGGAAGCGCACGTTTTCAAAGCTCCCCTTGGCTGCGCACAGTGGGGCGGACGCGGCCAAAAAACAATTTTTCGAAATTTCAAATTTTATTTAGGTAAGCCTTCGCCCGTCAGCCTGTATGTTACCCTTATTTATGCTAGCTTGATGAGCTACCAACGAAAACTTCCTTAAAGAGAAGTAAAAAATAGGACGGGAAGTATAAAGGAGGGGAAGTATAACGTAACGGAAGTATACCGGAGGGGAAAGCATAATGGAGGGGGAAGTATAAGGTAAGGTAAGTATAACGGAGGGGAATTTTTTTTTAATTTTCGAACTTTTTTTTAATTTTTTTGAGTTTTTTTCCGAAAAATGTTCACTTCTTTCCGAGTTTTTTTGTCGAAAAATTTTCCAACTTTTTTAATTTTCCGAGTTTTTTTTTTCGAAAAATTTTCCAACTTTTTTTAATTTTCCGGGTTTTTGTTTTTAAATTTACGCTTTTTTCGAAAAATTATCACTTATTTCAGAGTTTTTTTGTCGAAAAATTTTCCAACTTTTTTAATTTTCCGAGCTTTTTTTTCGAAAAATTTTCCAACACTTTTTTTTTTAATTTTCCGGGTTTTTGTGTTTAAATTTACGCTTTTTTTTCGAAAAATTATCACTTATTTCAGAGTTTTTTTGTCGAAAAATTTTCCAACTTTTTTAATTTTCCGAGCTTTTTTTTTCGAAAAATTTTCCAACTTTTTTTTTTTTAATTTTCCAGGTTTTCGTTTTTAAATTTACGCTTTTTTTCGAAAAATTTTCACTTTTTTCCGAGTTTTTTTTCGAAAAAATTTCCAACTTTTTTTTTTAATTTTCCAGGTTTTCGTTTTTAAATTTACGCTTTTTTTCCGAAAAATTTTCACTTTTTTCCGAGCTTTTTTTCCGAAAAATTTTCCAACTTTTTTGTTTAATTTTCCAGGTTTTCGTTTTTAAATTTACGCTTTTTTTTCCGAAAAATTTTCACTTTTTTCCGAGTTTTTTTTTTTTCGAAAAATTTTCCAACTTCTTTAATTTTCCGAGTTTTTTTTTTCGAAAAATTTTCCAACTTTTTTTTTTTAATTTTCCGGTTTTTGTTTTAAATTTACGCTTTTTTTTTTCGAAAAATTATCACTTATTTCAGAGTTTTTTTGTCGAAAATTTTCCAACTTTTTTAATTTTCCAAGCTTTTTTTTTCGAAAAATTTTCCAACTTTTTTTGTTTAATTTTCCAGGTTTTCGTTTTTAAATTTACGCTTTTTTTCCGAAAAATTTTCACTTTTTTCCGAGTTTTTTTTTTCGAAAAATTTTCCAACTTCTTTAATTTTCCGAGTTTTTTTTTCGAAAAATTTTCCAACTTTTTTTTTTTAATTTTCCGGGTTTTGTTTTTAAATTTACGCTTTTTTTTTCGAAAAATTATCACTTATTTCAGAGTTTTTTTGTCGAAAAATTTTCCAACTTTTTAATTTTCCAAGCTTTTTTTTCGAAAAATTTTCCAACTTTTTTTTTTTAATTTTCCAGGTTTTCGTTTTTAAATTTACGCTTTTTTTTCCAAAAATTTTCACTTTTTTCCGAGTTTTTTTGTCGAAAAATTTTCCAACTTTTTTGTTTAATTTTCCAGGTTTTCGTTTTTAAATTTACGCTTTTTTTCCGAAAAATTTTCACTTTTTTCCGAGTTTTTTTTCCGAAAAATTTTCCAACTTTTTTTGTTTAATTTTCCAGGTTTTCGTTTTTAAATTTACGCTTTTTTTTCCGAAAAATTTTCACTTTTTTCCGAGTTTTTTTCGAAAAATTTTCCAACTTTTTTTTTAATTTTCCAGGTTTTTCGTTTTTAAATTTACGCTTTTTTTTCCGAAAAATTTTCACTTTTTTCCGAGTTTTTTTTTTCGAAAAATTTTCCGTCTTGCGGGTTCAGTATAAAAAAGAAAAGAGGTGAATCGCCGTGCTCCCGTTTTCAAAGCTCCCCTTGGCGGAGTTGCGAAATGCTTGTTTACAGGTAATATTAATAAATAATAAGTGCTTTCAGATGATGTTTTCGATTACTCTAAAATCCTTAAAATTTCACACGGTCTTCGTAGGGTTCCTCCCTTAGTATTCGCCTATGACGTCATTTTCCATAAAGAGGTAGATTTTTTTCCTCTCGCAACCAAAGTTCTTGTTTATAAGAGTCTGTGCAAGCCTCACATGAGGGTATAAATATGTTCTGTAATTTAGGAATGAGGAAATAATCGCTAAATTTGACATATTTTAATGACTAAAATACATGAAGAAATAATAAAATTATTTACATACAAGTTATGGGAATTAAGTAGGATGCTAAAAATTAAAAATATTACAGTAAAGTCCTTCTGTTTGCCCTGAGATTTTTCTCGATTTCGAACTGCCTCAAATCCGCTCTCTGGAGGAAATCCTGTCGCTCCAAATAACCGTTTTTACCGCGGTTGTGTGTCTGTATCTCCTCGTTTATACCCTCGTCCGCTTTAAACTTGTCCCAGTCGAGTTTACTCTTTTCAAGGACACTCAGTTTACCTTTTTTGCCGAGTTGGCCGAGAATCGAGGAGATTCCGCCGCCTCGACCACGCCCTCGCCCTCGCGTACCCGTCTGGACAGGTTTCGCTGGGACTTCTCGCTCAACCCTAAACCACATTTTCAATAAAAATCAAGACCAGCATTGGGCGTATTCATATTAATAAATCTATGATTCAGGAATTATGAATACCAGTATATAGGGGAGTAAAACATTCAAATATGAATACATACTTGACTTTTTCGCCGGCGAACTCATAAACTTGGGTCAATTTGACTTTATCTTCAGAATTTGAACTTTCTTTTTCATCGCTGGGGGCAGAAACTCGAGGTTCATCTCGTTGGGTTTTTTACTTGGTACATCTTTGATGAAATCTAAAAAAATACAAATAAAATAAATACAAATATATGCAAGTTCTCACCAGCCCATAAGGCATCAGATTTTTTCTTCAATTCTTCAGGACTTTCTTCTTTAGTTTCTTCTTCTTTTGTGTCATCAACTTTTGTTTTTTTCGACGCCCTTTTTCTGGAGCCCTTCTTCCTTTTCGTCCCTTCTTCCCCATCGTTGTCACTCCCGCTTCCGGATTCTTCTTCCGAAAGTTCGGCCGCCGCTCCTGAAAATTGTTAAAAAACATCCAAAAAAGTGAGAAAAAAAATTGTCATACCTTCAGGAACGTAATCGTCATCTTCAGAATCGCTTTCGGAAGCTAAATGAGGTTCTTCGGCCATTTTTCAACAAAAATGTAGTCGAAAATGATTATTTTTTACTAAATTCGTAAGATGTAAAAGCCGGAAAGAAATCATAAACAAAAGGAACGTTCTAAGGTCGAGAAACAGGTTGGCCAACTGAATAAATTTCCCTTAAAAAACAACGAAACAACACTGTACGTCAGCTGTTTTCTTTTCCAGTCTACTTCGCATAAACATTAAACACAGCTGTTTCTTAAACTTCTGTCAATTTTTACGTTAAAAAAGAAACAAATTTTAAGTTAATTTTACACGCGCTTGAAAAAAATAGGGTTTGGGGGTCTTTTTTCGGATGAAGTTTTTTCTTTTTCCACATCGTACGAGAAAAGTGTTGAGTATGTGAAGAGCGGATTCTGTTAATTCGTCGAGAAGAAAATTGGTTTTTTTAAATTTTAAATTGCGGCCGTTTTTGCGAGCGAAAAAAGACATTTTTTAGTGTATGGAAAGCTCCAATCCGGTCTGGGGGAGCATGTCAAAACTGTCACCATCCGAGGTAAGTTGGTCGGCGAAAGTTATTTTTAAAAACCTAAAAAAGGTTACTTTTTTATTGGTAAACTTGACTAATTAAACAAATTCTCCCATCTCCCATCGAACATGTCAACACCTGAAGGCCTGAAGCTTAAGTACTTTGAAAAAAAAAAACTGAGGGAAATCGAAAGGATTGCTTTTTCTTAGCCAATGAGAGCTCGAGTTCTTAAGGTACCTCAATAGCTACATTGAAAACCTGTGGGAAATCGGAAGGATTCCTTTTATTAGCCAATGAGAGCCTTCCATTCGAGGACTCCTTAAGGCACACCAACAGCTACATTGAAAAAACAGTGGGAAATCGGAAGGATTCCTTTTAATTAGCCAATGAGAGCCTTCCGTTCGAGACTCCTTAAGGCACACCAACAACTTCATTGAAAAAACAGTGGGAAATCGGAAGGATTCCTTTTAATTAGCCAATGAGAGCCTTCCATTCGAGGACTCCTTAAGGCACACCAACAACTACATTGAAAAAACAGTGGGAAATCGGAAGGATTCCTTTTAATTAGCCAATGAGAGCCTTCCATTCGAGGACTCCTTAAGGCACACAGCTACATTGAAAAAACAGTGGGAAATCGGAAGGATTCCTTTTAATTAGCCAATGAGAGCCTTCCGTTCGAGGACTCCTTAAGGCACCTCAACAGCTACATTGAAAAAACAGTGGGAAATCGGAAGGATTCCTTTTATTAGCCAATGAGAGCCTTCCGTTCGAGGACTCCTTAAGGCACACCAACAGCTACATTGAAAAAACAGTGGGAAATCGGATGGATTCCTTTTTCTTAGCCAATGAGACCCCTCCGTTTAAGGACTCCTTAAGGTACCTCAATAGCTACATTGAAAACCTGTGGGAAATCGGAAGGATTCCTTTTAATTAGCCAATGAGAGCCTTCCATTCGAGGACTCCTTAAGGCGCACCACAGCTATATTGAAAAAACAGTGGGAAATCGGAAGGATTCCTTTTAATTAGCCAATGAGAGCCTTCCGTTCGAGGACTCCTTAAGGCACCTCAATAGCTACATTGAAAAAACAGTGGGAAATCGGAAGGATTCCTTTTTCTTAGCCAATGAGACCCCTCCGTTTAAGGACTCCTTAAGGTACCTCAACAGCTACATTGAAAAAACAGTGGGAAATCGGAAGGATTCCTTTTTCTTAGCCAATGAGACCCCTCCGTTTAAGGACTCCTTAAGGTACCTTAACAGCTACATTGAAAAACAGGTAAATCTGAAGGATTCCTTTTATTGGAAGGGACACAACTTCACAAAAATAACGTCAGATTTTCAAGGAAACCTTGAAAAAGGAGCGCTTATAAAGTGCCTTAAAATCACACATAACAGGAATCCATTGAAGAATGAAGGTTACAATGGGATAACCCTCTTTCAGCCTAACATTTTCACCTAAATTTTAGCCTAAAAAAGGGAAATTCAAGGTATCCTCAAGGTTGGTAGAATTGGTCTTCTACAAACCTTGGGTATCCTTTTGCTTATGGAGAGGAAATCCATCAACGAGCGCTCAAGCAATATGGCGAAAACGCTCCTGGGCGCATCCCCACAATTTCGCGCGAGCGAATTTTTGAGGGGGAATAAATTTCCCTTTTTGACGAGCCGTTTAGTTATTTACGAAGAAAAATTCCTCCCGGGTTTTTATTAAGTAAAGAGATCGATCTTTCGTATAGATGGCAGCACATTTTCTTCGTTTTCCCTCCCTCCAAAAAGTCGTTCAGTCGCGTCTTTTCCTTCATGGAAGTGCGTTGCAAAGAAAAAGGAAAAATTTTACATCATTGAAGGTTCTATTTTTCCAATTCCTTTTATAAAGCCTGCTTTCAAATGCCTTAATAATTTTCAAGTATCCAAAAATCATGGAAAATTTTTAAATTCTGTACTTCTTGTTAAAATTGTAAGTTTTGTTTCGCCAAATAAGTATTATTTATATTTTAGGTAGATTTCTTTCATAATCTACCTACAGTAGTCGCAGAATCAAAACATTTTGTTTTAAGAATTTTGGGTGTAAAAAAAAAAGTTTTTTTAGTAGGGAAAAATTTGACGTTTTCAGCACGAGCGAGAAGGGCATTCCTAGGCCAGACGTTCCATTTTTTCTACCTTGATATTTTGCATGGCTTAGTTTAAATCTTTTTCCTTGAAAATTCCTTACTTGACTTAGGCAAGGTTTTTAGTGAAAATCAAGGATTCCTTATCATCAACCAATGAGGGCCCTCTCTTCCAAGGACTCCTTAAGGTTTCTCAATAGCTACCTTGGAAAAACAGTGGGAAATCGGAAGGATTCCTTTTATTTAGCCAATGAGAGCCTTCCGTTCGAGGACTCCTTAAGATACCCAATAGCTACCTTGAAAAAACAGTGGGAAATCGGAAGTATTCCTTTTATTTAGCCAGTGAAAGCTTCCGTTCAAGGAATCCTTAAGGTTCCTCAATAGCTACCTTGAAAAAACAGTGGGAAATCGGAAGGATTCCTTTTATTTAGCCAATCAGAGCCTTCCGTTCGAGGACTCCTTAAGATACCCAATAGCTACCTTGAAAAAACAGTGGGAAATCGGAAGGATTCCTTTTATTTAGCCAATCAGAGCCCTCCATGCTTTACACCACTCCTAAAAAAATTATCTATTTGCATTTTCTGCTTCTGTGGGACTTCATATAAAAACGTGAGGGAAGGCCGCACGTGGAAGATATAAACACGACGAAATGATCAATTTAAATGAGATTTTATTTCTATTTTCGTCCGAGCTTTTGTTATCTAGAAATAAATATAAATGGGGCTTCTTTAACGAGATTTAATTTTTTTATTTTATATTTTGGGAGACAAAAGACATTTAAAAAAAATTCTTTTTTTCTTCCCTTGAAGACTTTATCGCCACGCTCTAAATAAAGCTTGTAAAGATAATCATTTCCTTTATTTATGCTTGGTTAATTTACTTTCGCTTTTTCCTTCGTTTTCAACCAAACAAATTTTGTTTTCTTCTTGGGGGAAATCATTTTACTACATAAATGTAATTTTTAAATATGTTTTAATTTTTTTTGACAGTCTGGCCCCGTAAACGTTCCTTGAAAATCTCCTTTTTATAAGCAAAACCTTGAATATCCCTTTTTTAGGCTAGGATTTAGGTGAAAATGTTTGGCTGAAAGAGGGTTATCCCAATGTAACCTTCATTCTACAATGGATTCCTGTTTTAGTGTGATTTTAAGGTTATAAACTCTCCTTTTTCAAGGTTTCCTTGAAAGTCTGACGTTTTCGAAGTTTTCTGCCCCTTCAAATAAAAGGAATCCTTCCGATTTCCCACTGTTTTTTCAATGTAGCTATGGAGGTACCTTAAGGAGTCCTCGAACGGTGGGCTCTTATTGGTTAATTAAAAGGAATTCTTCGAATTTCCCATTGTTTTTTCAAGGTAGCTTTTGGGTATCTTAAGGAGTCCTTGAATGGAGAGTTCTCATTGGCTTATTAAAAGGAACCTTCCGATTTCCCTCTGTTTTTTCAATGTAGCTATTGAGGTACCTTAAGGAGTCCTCGAACGGTGGGCTCTCATTGGCTAAGAAAAAGGAATCCTTCCGAATTCCCACTGTTTTTTCAAGGTGGCTATTGAGGAACCTTAAGGAGTCCTCGATCGGAGGGCTTTCATTGGCTAATTAAAAGGAATCGTTCGAATTTCCCATTGTTTTTCAAGGTAGCTATTGAGGTACCTTAAGGAGTCCTCGAACGGTGGGCTCTTATTGGTTAATTAAAAGGAATTCTTCGAATTTCCCATGTTTTTTCAAGGTAGCTTTTGGGTATCTTAAGGGGTCCTTGAATGGAGAGTTCTCATTGGCTTATTAAAAGGAACCTTCCGATTTCCCTCTGTTTTTTCAATGTAGCTATTGAGGTACCTTAAGGAGTCCTCGAACGGTGGGCTCTCATTGGCTAACTTAAAGGAATCCTTCCGAATTCCCACTGTTTTTCAAGGTGGCTATTGAGGAACCTTAAGGAGTCCTCGATCGGAGGGCTTTCATTGGCTAATTAAAAGGAATCCTTCGAATTTCCCATTGTTTTTTCAAGGTAGCTATTGTGGTACCTTAAGGAGTCCTCAAACGGAAGGATCTCATTGGCTAAATAGCAGGAATCCTTTCGATTTCCCACTTTTTTTCAATGTATCAATTCAGATACCTTAAGGAGCCCTCGAACGGAAGACCCTGATTGGCTAAATAAAAGGAATCCTTTCGATTACTCACTGTTTTTTCAATGTAGCTATTGAGGTACCTTAAGGAGTCCTCGAACGGTGGGCTCTTATTGGTTAATTAAAAGGAATCCTTCCGTTTTCCCATTTTTCAAGGCAGCTATTGACGCACCTTAAGGAGTCCTTAAATGGAGAGCTCCCATTGGCTATATACAAGGAATCCTTCCAATTTCCCACTGTTTTTCAAGGTAGCTATTGGGTATCTTAAGGAGTCCTTGAACGGTGGGCTCTTATTGGTTAATTAAAAGGAATCCTTCCGTTTTCCCATTTTTCAAGGTAGCTATTGACGCACCTTAAGGAGTCCTTAAATGGAGAGCTCCCATTGGCTATATAAAGGAATCCTTCCAATTTCCCACTGTTTTTTCAACGTAGCTATTGGGTATCTTAAGGAGTCCTTAAATGGAGAGTTCTCATTGCTAAATAAAAGGAATCCTTTTGATTTCCCACTGTTTTTTCAACGTAGCTATTCAGGTACCTCAAGGAGCCCTCGAACGGAAGGCCCTGATTGGCTAAATAAAGGAATCCTTTCGATTTCCCATTTTTCATGGTAGCTATTGACGCACCTTAAGGAGTCCTTAAATGGAGAGCTCCCATTGGCTAATTAAAAGGAACCTTCCGATTTCCATCTGTTTTTTTTTTTTCAATGTAGCTATTCAGGTACCTTAAGGAGCCCTCGAACGGAAGGCCCTGATTGGCTAAATAAAAGAAATCCTTTCGATTTCTCACTGTTTTTTCAATGTTGCTATTGAGGTACCTTAAGGAGTCCTCGAACGTTGGGCTCTTATTGGTTAATTAAAAGGAATCCTTCCGTTTTCCCATTTTTCATGGTAGCTATTGACGCACCTTAAGGAGTCCTTAAATGGAGAGCTCCCATTGGCTAATTAAAAAGAACCTTCCGATTTCCATCTGTTTTTTTCAATGTAGCTATTCAGGTACCTTAAGGAGCCCTCGAACGGAAGGCCCTGATTGGCTTAATAAAAGGAATCCTTCGATTTCCCATTTTTCAAGGTAGCTATTGAGTTACCTTAAGGAGTCCTCGAACGGTGGCTCTTATTGGTTAATTAAAAGGAATCCTTCCGATTTCCTATTTTTCAAGGTAGCTATGACGCACCTTAAGGAGTCCTTAAATGGAGAGCTCTCATTGGCTAAATAAAAGGAATCCTTCCGATTTCCCACTGTTTTTTCAACGTAGGAACCTTAAGGATAGCCTTGTCTAAGTTAAGGAACGAAAAAGAGTTCAAGGTAAGCTTATAAGGAGCGTTTAAAGGAACCCATTTCTCAAGGTCACATTCTTAGGCAGCCATTGGGGGAAGCTTGTGGAGCAAGGGTGGCGTGGTGAAATTATTTGACGTTTTAAAAACATATGCAAATGAGAAAAACCTTGAAAAAGGTTTAAGTTAATAGATTCAAGAAAGGTTGAAAATCAATAGCGAAGGTCAAAAGGGTTGCTATGGACGCAAGAGTATACACAGAAGCTAAACGATGGCGTACACTTCGTATCAGCAAACTATGTATATGCACAATTATAACATCAAAGATGGCGATTATACAAAAGCGATCTACGGTATGATAAAAGATCAGAGGTTCTCCGACGCAATCGGGATTCTTCGTAAGCAGCTTGAAGTCAACCCAAACTCCCGCGCTTCACTCTCACTCCTCGCCTACTGCAGTTTCAACACTCAGGATTTCCTCAGCGCCGTCGAATACTACGAAAGGTTATCCAAAATCGTACCTACAGAAAACGACTACAAGCTCCATCACGCTCAAGCGTTATATCAATCATGTATGTACGACAAAGCTATGAAAGTATTGACAACCATCACAGACCCCAGTTACCAAAATAAAGTGACTAAACTCAAAGCCGCCATAAAATATGGAGAAGAAGACCTTATAAGTGCTAGAGCGCTTTTAGAGAATAGCAATAATGATGAACTAGATACTGATATCAATCATGCTTGTATTCTATATAAGGAAGAAAGGTATCAAGAAGCACTACCGAAATTCAGTACTGCATTGATCACCAAAGGATATGACCCACATTTATCATACAGTGTTGCCCTTTGCTACTACAAACTAAAAGACTATTCACAATCCGTGAAGTACATAGCAGAAATAATGGAAAGAGGGATACGAGAACATCCTGAATTAGGAGTGGGAATGGCCACTGAAGGCATCGAGTTTAGAAGCGTAGGGAACACCATGGTACTACATGAAACTGCTTTGATAGAAGCATTCAATCTTAAGGCTGCTTTGGAATTTAAACTTGGAAATTTGGACGCATCTAGAGAAGCTTTGACAGATATGCCACCTCGATCTGAAGAAGAACTTGATGCAGTCACGCTGCACAATCAGGCATTGATGAATATGGAAATGCGACCTACAGAAGGCTTTGAAAAACTTCAGTTTCTTCTCCAGCAAAATCCATTCCCGCCTGAAACATTAGGAAATCTTCTTATACTATACTGCAAATATGGATATTTCAATCTAGCTGCAGACGTCATAGCAGAAAATCAGCATTAACGCAGAAATATCTTTCGCAGTATCTGTATAGTTTCATCGACGCTTTGATCACACAGCAAACATCGCCTGATGATGCATAAAAAATTTGAGGAGATAGCAGTCAGGCATACGGAAAGCTTAAGGAAAGCGACCAAGCGTGTGCAAGAAGCTAGAAGCTCGCAGGATGATTCGGCTGCCAAAAGAGCGGTCGCTGATTACGAAGAGACTTGGATAGCTACATGCCTGTTTTGATGGCGCAGGCGAAAATCTACTGGGATTTAGAACAGTATCATCAAGTAGAATCCATCTTTCAAAAATCTGTTGAGTTCTGCAATGAAAATGATACATGGAGGCTTCAGGTGGCCAACGTTTTATTCATACAGGACAACAAATATAAAGAAGCGATCGGATTTTATGAGCCGATTGTCAAAAAGTCGTATGCCAACTTGCTTAACGTTAGTCCTGTCGTGTTAGCCAACCTGTGTGTGTCTTACATCATGTCTGCGATGAACGAAGAAGCCGAAGAACTAATGAGAAAAATCGAGAAAGAAGAAGAACGTCTCCACTATGAAGAACCTGACAAAAAAGTTTTTCATTTATCTATCGTCAATTTGATCATTGGTACATTATATTGTGCTAAAGGAAACTACGAATTTGGAATATCAAGATTGATAAGAAGTTTGGAGCCTTATAATAAAAAGCTTTCCCCCGATACATGGTACTACACAAAACGATGCGTCTTATCTTTAATCGAAAATATGGCGAAACGTGTCATTTTCCCGACAGATTCCTTCTTTACCGATGTCCTCGTCTTTTGGAAACTGCGAAATGTTCGGAAAAGACGTTCGGACTAGCGTCGATAGCCCTCTGGAAGATATAGCGTTGAGCGAAGGAAAAAATACCGTCGCATACGAAAGCAGGCTTTTAAAAGAGCTACTCCTCCGCGTCAATATACCAAATGCACTTTTATAATTTATTTAATTACAGATATTTTTATGTAGTCATTTTCGATTTCCCTTTCCCTTTTCTTTCAAATGGCGCTTAAAATGAATAAAAATAAAGCGAATAAAATCATCCTGGATGATGGGAGATGGGAGGTAAGCCTCAAAGGAGACATTTTTTAAATTTTTGAGTTTAAATTTTTTTTTCTGTTATTTCAGAGGAGATTACAAAAAGAGTTAATGTCGCTTATCAAAGAGCCGCCGCCAGGTGTCGTCGTCGATAGTGACCAAGGCGAAAACTTAAGTTTGTAAGTTTTTAATATTTTTTTTTTAAATAATTTTAATTTCTAATTTTAGATGGACTATTAACATGACAGGTGCAGAAGGGACGTTATACGAAGGAGAACATTTCACACTTCAATTTAAATTTTCGCCCAAATACCCTTTCGACTCGCCAGAGGTAATAAATACTGTAAAGGCAAAAAACCGATAAAACTACCGAAAATTTGGTTTTTCCTCTGCCGAAAAACCGAGGAAAATTTCTAAAATACGGTTTTTATCAAAAAGCAGTGGAAAATCTTAAAATGTATAAAAACTACCAAAAATTTGGCAAAAACGGGGTTTCTGCCGAAAAACCGAGGAAAATTTCTAAAAGACCTGTAGAAAATACGGTTTTATCAAAAAGCAGAGGAAAATCTTAAAATCCAGTATAAAAACTACCGAAAATTTGGTAAAAACTGGGTTTCTCTGCCGAAAAACGAGAAAAATTTCTAAAATGTCTCTGTAGAAAATATGGTTTCTTTATCAAAAGTAGAGGAAAATCTTAAAATCCTGTATCAAAACTACCGAAAATTTGGTAAAAACGGGGTTTCTCTGCCGAAAAACCGAGGAAAATTTTCTAAAAGTCCTGTAGAAAATACGGTTTCTTTATCAAAAAGCAGAGGAAAATCTTAAAATCCAGTATAAAAAGTACCGAAAATTTGGTAAAACGGGGTTTCTCTGCCGAAAAACCGAGGAAAATTTCTAAAAGTCCTGTAGAAAATACGGTTTTTATCAAAAAGCAGAGGAAAATCTTAAAATCCAGTATAAAAACTACCGAAAATTTGGTAAAAACTGGGTTTCTCTGCCGAAAAACCGAGGAAAATTTCTAAAAGTCCTGTAGAAAATACGGTTTCTTCATTAAAAAGCAGAGGAAAATTAAAATCCAGTATAGATACTACCGAAAATTTGGTAAAAACGGGGTTTCTCTGCCGAAAAACCGAGGAAAATTTCTAAAAGTCCTGTAGAAAATACGTTTCTTCATCAAAAAGCAGAGAAAATCTTAAAATCCAGTATAAAAATACCAAAATTTGGAAACGGGGTTTCTCTGCCGAAAAACCGAGGAAAATTTCTAAAAGTCCTGTAGAAAATACGTTTCTTCATCAAAAAGCAGAGGAAAATCTTAAAATCCAGTATAACTACCGAAAATTTGGTAAAATGGGGTTTCTCTGCCGAAAAACCGAGGAAAATTTCTAAAAGTCCTGTAGAAAATACGGTTTCTTATCAAAAAGTAGAGGAAAATCTTAAAATCCAGTATCAAAAGCTTCCTGTATAAATAAGATTTTCAAAAACCAATGAAAAGTACCAAATATCTCAGTGAATATGGAGTTTCTTTGCCAAAAAAGCAAAGGAAAATTCCTAAGATTCCTATAGCAATAGGATTTTTTGTCAAAAAAGTAAAAACTACGAAAATGGGTTTTCTCTGTTGAAAAGCAGCGGAAAATTCCTGAAAGCCCTATTAAAATAGGTTTTTTTTTGTCTAAAAGTTAAGGAAAACTCCTGAGTACCCTTCAAAAATAGGATTTTTCCATCAAAAACTTTGGAAAACTACCAAAAATTTTGTCGAAAAAGTGTTCCTTTGTATAAAAAACTGAGAAAAACTCCAACAAATGAAAAAGTTGAGGAAAACCTGAAAATCCATTGAACGTGGAGTTTCTTTGTCCAAAAGCAAAGGAAAATTCCTAAGTATCAAAAATAGTATTTTTTTTTTGTCAAAAACCTAGTAAAAACTACCGAAAGTCCTACAAAATGGGTTTTCTCTGTCGAAAAGCAGCGGAAAATTCCTGAAGGCCCTGTTAAAATAGGTTTTTTTTTGCCTAAAAGTTAAGGAAAATGAGTACCCTTCAAAAATTAATTTTCCATGGATTTTTCCATCAAAAACTATGGAGGAAACTACCAAAATTCTGTCAAAATAGGGTTTCTTCGTCAAAAAAATCAAGGAAAACCTGAAAATCCAGTGAACATGGAATTTCTTTGTCAAAAAGCAAAGGATAATTCCTAAGTATCTATAAAAATAGTATTTTTTTTGTCAAAAACCCAGTAAAAACTACCAAAAGTCCTACAAAAATGGGTTTTCTCTGTCGAAAAGCAGTGGAAAATTCCTGAAAGTCCTGTTGGAATTGGTTTTTTTTTTTTGTTTTAAAGTCGTGAAAAATTCCTGAAAGTCCTGTTAGAATAGCGATTTTTTTTTTGTCTAAAAGTTGAGAAAAACTCTGTACGAATAAGATTTTTTCGTCAAAAACCAAGAAAAACTACCAAATTCTGTCAAAATAATCAGAGGAAAACCTGAAAATCCAGTGAATATGGAGTTTCTTTTCCAAAAGGCAAAGAAAACTTCCTAAAAATCCTACGACAATAGGATTTTTTGTCAAAAACCCAGTAAAAACTACCAAAAATCCTACGAAAATGGGTTTTCTCTGTCGAAAAGCAGCGGAAAATTCCTGAAAGCCCTGTTAAATAGGTTTTTTTTTGTCCAAAAGTTAAGGAAAAACTCCTGAGTACCCTTCAAAAATAGGATTTCTTGTCAAAACTTAGGAAAAACTAACAAAAATCCTGTTAAAATTGGATTTTTCTGTTTAAAAAACTGAGGACAACCCTGAAAGTCCTTTATAAGTAGATTTTCTGGTGAAAACAATGAAATATGTTGTTTTTCGCTTTCTGTATCCAGCGATTTTTTTTGCATCCAGTTTTTCATGCGAACACTGTAATAATTTTTTTCAGGTTACCTTTATTGGGCCGAACATTCCCGTTCATCCTCACGTTTATAGCAACGGTCATATATGCTTGTCAATATTGACAGACGATTGGTCGCCCGCATTGTCCGTACAAACCGTCTGCTTAAGTATAGTCAGCATGTTAAGTAGCTGCAAAGAAAAAGTAAGAAAACAAAATTTGTATTGCATAAAAAATTTATTTCTTTTTTTCAGAAACGACCACCCGATAACTCATTTTATGTTAAAACGTGTAATAAAAATCCTAAGAAAACAAAATGGTGGTATCATGGTTTGTATTTTTTATTAATTTTTATTTAATTTATTAATTTATTTTTTCAGATGATACAGTTTGATATGAAAAACAGCTCCCAAGTCACTTAATAGATACGAAAAAAAATTTTTGTTTTATTTTGAAAAATAGTTAAAAATAGACTCTCCAGCTCAAAAAAAAAACTAAAAAAATAGATTTAATTTTATATTAGCTTTGTTCTCACCGCAGTTTGAAACTGGTTTGAGCATGCGCAGATTTGGACGTCAATTTGACGTCTTTCAAGTCAAATCTGAGTCATCTAAAAAATGACGTACAAATCCTTCTGCGCATGCTCCAGGAGTTTCAAACTCCGGTTGGAACAAAGGTATGTACATTTTCTGAAAAGGAAAAATCAAATTGGGCCTTTCCCTGCAACACATTCGCCCTTAACTTTATTTTATTTTTTTTAAACTTATAGGGTAAAAGCATAATGCACATGGTTTTCCTTTTCACTTTTCAATGGAGAATCTGCTGACTTTTTCACCATTCCAAGGCCCAAGTATTTACATTTTAACTTCCTTAAAGAAGTTTTTTTTTTTTGTTTTGTGGTTTTAATTTCCTTGTTTTACCCCATTTTTTTTCCACAACAACAAGAATTAACTAATATTAGCTTTGTTCCAACCGCAGTTTGAAACTCCTGGAGCATGCCCAGAAGGATTCGGACGTCAAATCTGAAGTCTTTGACGTGACTTCTGCGCTCTCCACATTAGCTTTGTTCCAACCGCAGTTTGAAACTCCTGGAGCATGCTCAGAAGGACTTAAGATGTCAACTCTGACATCGTTCAGGCATTTCAAACTGTGGTTGGAAAAAACTATTATTTTTAATTGCATAAAACTATGTAATAAAATTAATCGTTTTTTTACAATCGTTTTTTCCCCTACAATAGAGACATTAGCTTTGTTCCAACCGCAATTTGAAACTGGTTTGAAACTCCTGTACAAGGATTTGACGTCATTTGACGTCTATGTCCTTCTGCGCATGCTCCAGGAGTTTCAAACTGCGGTTGGAACAAGGCTATTATGGAAAGAAAATTTACAAAAAAGTGAAAATACCTCATCATAAATTCCTTTATTGGGAAATTTTTCGCACTACTTCATTAGACAGCAATAATTAAAGTAACCATTTTTTCAAACTAAAATACATAAAATCATTAACTAAAAAAAACCTTTCTTATCCTAATTATAAAAAAAGAACAATGTACTTTAAATTTTAGTAAAATAATTTAATTACAGCTATTAATATTGTGTTATTTTTTAAAAATTAAAAGTAGAATAACAATTTCTGTAGATATTATTTTGGCTTGTAACTAAATTTTTTTTCTCTTATTTTTTATGCAGATTATTTTTTTTAAATATGTATAATTTTTAGAGTATAAGAGATTATTTTTATTTTAATGTTGTTATTTTCTATACTATTAGAAAAGTGTATTGAACAAAAAATATACTACAATATGCGAGAATTTTTTATTATTTTTCCTTTTCTTCTTCGTTTAGGGCATTATTGATAGATTTGATTGGTCGAAAAATGGAAGAAATGTCTGTAAATTTTCTTCCCTTCATTTACAAATGGCATATTTTAAACTTCATTTTCTGCTCCTTTACTAGTGTGCCACCATGCCAAGATTTTCGCAATTTTTCGGCAGTCCCAAGCAAATATCATTGCTATTTTCCTACGGTTTTCGCCTTATCGACTTCTTTTCTATGCATTAACTATTGGTGTACAAAATGAAACTCAGCCACAGGGTAAATTTGAATTTTGTAGATTTTAGCCGAGTTTCATTTTGTACACCTAGTAGTTCATTTTTTCAAAATTTTGAACATTTTAGGCGTTAAAGTCCATCAAAAGTTGACCTTCTCCGTGAAGAAGGTTATTGAAGAATAACCATTAAGAAGGTTAATTTTTAAAGGCTTGTAAATCGTAAACCGTTACAGATATTGAAAAAATGCACTAAATGAAATCTGTTGGAAATTTAATTCTCTTTAATTTTTATTCTATTCATTTTTTCTCTAGGACGCACTGTTTTCAAGATAAATTTATTTAAAAAAATTATTTTCCGAAAATGGTGCATCCTAGAAAAAATAATTAAGTACAAAATAGAGAATTAAATTTCCTACAATTTTTATTTATTAGGTGTACAAAATGAAACTCAGCCACAGGGTAAATTGAATTTTGTAGATTTTAGCCGAGTTTCATTTGTACACCTAGTAGTTCATTTTTTCAAAATTTTGAACATTTTAGGCGTTAAGTCCATCAAAAGTTGACCTTCTCCGTGTAAGAAGGTTATTGAAGTATAACCATTAAGAAGGTTAATTTTTAAAGGCTTGTAAATCGTAAACCGTTACAGATATTGAAAAAATGCACTAAATAAAATCAGTTGGAAATTCAATTCTCTTTAATTTTTATTCTATTCATTTTTTCTCTAGGACGCACCGTTTTCAAGATAAATTTATTTTAAAAAAATTATTTTCCGAAAATGGTGCATCCTAGAAAAAAATAATTAAGTACAAATTTATAGAGAATTAAATTTCCTACAATTTTTATTTATTAGGTGTATAAAATGAAACTCAGCCACAGGGTATATTTGAATTTTGTAGATTTTAGCCGAGTTTCATTTTGTACACCTAATAAGTTAGGTGCACCAATTTGACATCTGTGACGTCAACATTACGTCATCACATAAACGATATCCTAAAGAATTAATGTTATCACTTAGATAAGGGAGAACTTTTCTCAACTTTGTACTTTGTTCAATAAAACAGAAAAATGCTTTCTAATTTAACTAAAATTGGAAGAAATGTGGTAATTATTATGACGTAATTAATTTTTTAAATATTAACATTTATTTTAGATGTTCCAAGTGAGGAATATCGCAACATCCTCTGCTACCAAGTCAGATAATCTTTTTGTCGTAAGTTTTCATCATAATTAAAAAATGGTGAAAATAATGAATGTTTTTTCAGCATCGGGATACACCTGAGGATAATCCTGATATTAAGTTTAAGTTTACCGATGATAATCAAAAGGTTGATAGTTTAGGGTCTATTTTGTTTTTATTTTTAATTTTTTAGAGGGTCGAGGCTATTTTGGCGATTTATCCTGAAGGGCATAAAAGAGCGGCGATGATTCCGCTCCTCGACCTTGCCCAACGACAGCATGGTTGGCTTCCGATTTCGGCGATGCATGAAGTCGCTAACATCCTCGATTTGCCTAAAATGAGAGTCTATGAAGTCGCCACTTTTTACACCATGTTTATGAGGTATCAGTGTTGCCAATTTTTTGTGAGGCAGGGGTTCGAAAACTTTTTTGCAAGCATTTGTCCCCATCTTCTCGTTTTCGCTAAAGAACCCTTGAGGAAAGTAAACAAGCCAAGGAAAACACCCAAAACTCCCATAAAATTAGGGTTTCTCTGCCAAAAAACCAATAGATTTTTCAAGATTCCAATTTCTGTCCAAAATCGAAAGAAAACTCCCGAAAATTTCTCTTGAAACTCTTGAAAACCTTTCAGTAATGGGATTTCTGTCAAAAAAATGTGGAAAATTCATGAAAAACTGAAAAATTTGGGTTCCTCTGTCAAAATGCAGAGAAAAACTCCTGAAAACCTTTCAAAAATGTTTTTTTTTTGTCAAAAAAAACTGTGGAAAACTCGTGAAAATCTGGAAAATTTGGGTCCCTCTCTCATAATGCAGAGAAAACCTTTCAAAATGGGGGTTCTGTCAAAAATCTGTGGAAAACTCGTCAAAATCTGGAAAATTTGGGTCCCTCTGTCAAAGAGCAAAAAAACTTTAAAAAATGGGGTTTCTGTCCAAAAAAAAACTGTGGAAAACTCGTGAAAATCTGGAAAATTTGGGTTACTCTGTCCAAATGAAGAGAAAACTAGTGAAAACCTTAAAAAAAATGGGGTTTCTCTGTCCAAAAAAAAAAAGTTGTGGAAAACTTGTGAAAATCTGGAAAATTTGGGTTCCTCTGTCAAAAAAAAAAAAACGGTGGAAAACTCGTGAAAATCTGGAAAATTTGGGTTCCTCTGTCAAAAAAAATTGTGGAAAACTCGTGAAAATCTGGAAAATTTGGGTTCTTCTGTCAAAATTTAGAGAAAACCTTTCAAAAATGGGGTTTCTGTCAAAAACTGTGGAAAACTCGTGAAAATCTGAAAAATTTGGCTTCTCTGTCAAAAAAAAAAAAACTCGTGAAAATCTGGAAAATTTGGTTTCTTTGTCAAAATGAAGAGAAAACTAGTGAAATCCTTTAAAAAATGGGGTTTCTCTGTCCAAAAAAAAAACTGTGGAAAACTCGTGAAAATCTGGAAAATTTGGGTTCCTCTGTAAAAAAAATTGTGGAAAACTCGTGAAAATCTGGAAAATTTGGGTTCTTCTGTCAAATGTAGAGAAAACCTTACAAAAATGGGTTTCTGTCAAAAAACTGTGGAAAACTCATAAAAATTTGAAAAATTTGGCTTCTCTGTCAAAAAAAAACGGTGGAAAACTCGTGAAAATCTGGAAAATTTTGGTTTCTCAGTCAAAATGAAGAGAAAAACTAGTGAAAACTTTCAAAAGTGGGGTTTCTCTGTCCAAAAAAAATTGTGGAAAACTCGTGAAAATCTGGAAAATTTGGGTTCCTCTGTAAAAAAAAAACCGTGGAAAACTCGTGAAAATCTGGAAAATTTTGATTTCTCTGTCAAAAAAAATGTGGAAAACTCGTGAAAATCTGGAAAATTTGGGTTCTTCTGTCAAAATGTAGAGAAAACCTTTCAAAAATGGGGTTTCTGTCAAAAAACCGTGGAAAACTCGTGAAAATCTGGAAAATTTTGGCTTCTCTGTCAAAATGTAGAGAAAACCTTTCGAAAATGGGGTTTCTGTCAAAAAACTGCGGAAAACTCTTGAAAATCTAGAAAATTTGGGTTCTTCTATCAAAATGTAGAGAAAACCTTTCAAAAATGGGGTTTCTGTCAAAAATTTGTGGAAAACTCGTGAAAATCTGGAAAATTTGTGTTCTTCTGTCAAAATGTTGAGAAAACCTTTCAAAAATGGGGTTTCTGTCAAAAAACTGTGGAAAACTCGTGAAAATCTGGAAAATTTTGGCTTCTCTGTCAAAATGTAGAAAAACCTTTCGAAAATGGGGTTTCTGTCAAAAAACTGCGGAAAACTCTTGAAAATCTAGAAAATTTGGGTTCTTCTATCAAAATGTAGAGGAAACCTTTCAAAAATGGGGTTTCTGTCAAAAATCTGTGGAAAACTCGTCAAAATCTGGAAAATTTTGGCTTCTCTGTCAACAACAAAAAAAAAAGCTGTGGAAAACCCGTGAAAATCTGGAAAATTTTGGTTTCTCTGTCTAAAAAAAACTATGGAAAACTCGTGAAAATCTGGAAAATTTGGGTTTCTCTGTCCAAAAAAAAAACTGTGGAAAACTTGTGAAAATCTGGAAAATTTGGGTCCCTTTGTCATAATGCAGAGAAAATTTTTCAAAAATGGGGTTTCTGTCAAAAATCTGTGGAAAATCTGGAAAATTTGGGTTTCTCTGTCCAAAAAAATTGTGGAAAACTCGTGAAAATCTGGAAAATTTGGGTTTCTCTGTCAGAAAAAAACTGTGGAAAACTCGTGAAAATCTGGAAAATTTTGGTTTCTCTGTCAAAATGCAGAGAAAAACTTGTGAAAACCTTTCAAAAATGGGGTTCTCTGGTAAAAAATAAAATAAAAAAAAACATTGCAAAACTCGGGAAAATCTGGAAAATTTGGGTTCCTCTGTCCAAAAGCTGAGGAAAACTCTGTATAAATGACGTTCCTGCTTTCCCGGAAATGACGAGTCCTTTCACTGCACTTGAGAAACCCCTTTTTTAATTTATAATTTCTTTTTTTTAGAAAACCTACTGGTAAATATCATGTACAAGTTTGCACTACGACCCCATGCTGGCTTCGAGGTTCCGACGAAATATTGGAAACCGTGAAAAAAGAGCTTGGAATCGACGTCGGCGAGACAACGAAAGACATGAAATTCACGATATCAGAAGTGGAATGTCTCGGCGCATGCGTCAACGCGCCCATGATCCAAGTCAACGACGACTACTACGTAAATTACATAAAATTCAAAAACCGCGTTTTAATTCGTTTTTAGGAGGACTTAACCGTCAAGGATACAGTTCAGATTTTGAACGATTTGAAAAGCGACAAAAAACCCGAACCGGGTCCCAAAAGTGGTCGTTTCGCTGCCGAACCTGCTGGAGGACTAACTTCCTTAACTTCCGAACCGCCAGGACCTGGATTTATGCTTCAAGATGCTCTTAAATAAATATAAATTGTTAAATTGTTAGTTGTAAATAAATTGTCCCATCCGGACCCATTAGAAGCTTTATTTTTAAATATCTTTTCTAATCTTTATGACGTACTAAAATTATAAGTTATTACTTGTGAGTCAGGGGGAAAAAAAGAGTTTAGTTATTCTAAGTACTTGGAGCCCACACCTGAAGATAACGCAATCTAGTTGTTTACATTTTGATAAATATTGCCATTCTAGACAAAAGGTATTAAATTTTCGACAGAAAATTTTTTTTTTCTCCTGCAAAATATGGACTACGATGTTGAAACTCAAATGCAATTTAGCGAAGATTCAATTCGCCGAGCTTTCATAAGGTAGTTTTTTAAAGTACAATAAATAAATCACAAAAAAAAGTTGTTGCAATACCCTCAACAGATGGTTTTGGGGTCTTCCAGATTGGAATTTTTCTTTCAAATTCAAAACTTTGCATAATTTTTAATTTCGTATTTTTTTCTAGGAAAGTCTACAGTATTTTATTTGTACAAATTTTAGTTACAGTAGGCATAGTGACAGTTTTTACCTTCAGCACCAAAGTTCAGAAATATACAGCAGATCATTCATGGATTTTGTAAGTGAATAAATTATGAGGTGTCAAAATGAAACTCGGCTAAAATCTACAAAATTCAAATTTACCCTGTGGCTGAGTTTCATTTTGTACACCTAATATTTAAAATTGTAGGAAATTTAATTTTCTATAAATTTGTTCTTAATTATTTTTTTCTAGGATGCACCATTTTCGGAAAATAATTTTTTTTAAAAATAAATTTATCTTGAAAACAGTGCGTCCTAGAGAAAAAATGAATAGAATAAAAATTAAAGAGAATTAAATTTCCAACAGATTTTATTTAGTGCATTTTTTCAATATCTGTAACGGTTTACGATTTACAAGCCTTTAAAAATTAACCTTCTTAATGGTTATACTTCAATAACCTTCTTACACGGAGAAGGTCAACTTTTGATGGACTTTAACGGCTAAAATGTTCAAAATTTTGAAAAAATGAACTACTAGGTGTAAATTTAATGAAACTCGGCTAAAATCTACAAAATTTAAATTTACCCTGTGGCTGAGTTTCATTTTGTACACCTAATAAATAAAAATTGTAGGAAATTTAATTTTCTATAAATTTGTACTTAATTATTTTTTTCTAGGATGCACCATTTTCGGAAAATAATTTTTTTTAAATAAATTTATCTTGAAAACAGTGCGTCCTAGAGAAAAATGAATAGAATAAAAATTAAAGAGAATTAAATTTCCAACAGATTTTATTTAGTGAATTTTTTCAATATCTGTAACGGTTTACGATTTACAAGCCTTTAAAAATTAACCTTCTTAATGGTTATACTTCAATAACCTTCTTACACGGAGAAGGTCAACTTTAGATGGACTTTAACGCCTAAAATGTTCAAAATTTTGAAAAAATGAACTACTAGGTGTAAGAAATGAAACTCGGCTAAAATCTACAAAATTCAAATTTACCCTCTGGCTGAGTTTCATTTTGTACACCTAATAAATAAAAATTGTAGGAAATTTTATTCTCTATAAATTTGCACTTAATTATTTTTTTCTAGGATGCACCATTTTCGGAAAATAATTTTTTTTTAAAATAAATTTATCTTGAAAACAGTGCGTCCTAGAGAAAAAATGAATAGAATAAAAATTAAAGAGAATTAAATTTCCAACAGATTTTATTTAGTGCATTTTTTCAATATCTGTAACGGTTTACGATTTACAAGCCTTTAAAAATTAACCTTCTTAATGGTTATACTTCAATAACCTTCTTACACGGAGAAGGTCAACTTTTGATGGACTTTAACGCCTAAAATGTTCAAAATTTTGAAAAAATGAACTACTAGGTGTAAGAAATGAAACTCGGCTAAAATCTACAAAATTCAAATTTACCCTGTGGCTGAGTTTCATTTTGTACACTTAATAAATAAAAATTGTAGGAAATTTAATTCTCTATAAATTTGTACTTAATTAGTTTTTTCTGGGATGCACCATTTTCGGAAAATAATTTTTTTTAAATAAATTTATCTTGAAAACAGTGCGTCCTAGAGAAAAAATGAATAGAATAAAAATTAAAGAGAATTAAATTTCCAACAGATTTTATTTAGTGAATTTTTTCAATATCTGTAACGGTTTACGATTTACAAGCCTTTAAAAATTAACCTTCTTAATGGTTATACTTCAATAACCTTCTTACACGAAGAAGGTCAAACAAGGAATACTTCTGAAAATTCTTTGAAAGTGGGGTTTTCTCCCAAAACGAAAATGTAATTATTATTTGTTACAGAATTTTAGCAATAGTATTAAACATAGTTCTGATAATAAGTCTGTCATGTTGTTCAGACGTAAGGAGAAGTTTTCCAATAAATTTATTTGCCTGGGCCTTTTCACGTTGACAGAAAGTCTCCTTTTAGGCGCATGTGCTGGACTCTACGAATCAAAAGAGGTATTAATTGTTAACCTAAAAAAACAAAAAAATTATATTTTTCTAGGTTATGATCGCCTTATTGACTTGTGCGGCGATCGTTTTTATGTTGACCCTCTTCGCATTCCAGTCTAAAGTCGACTTCACCAAATGCGGTGGAGCTTTAGCCGCAGTCTTATTGATTTTTATCATTTTCGCCATAATTGCTTCGATTTTTATGAGAGGTCGACTTATGCAAATGGGAATCGCCGCAGTTGGCGCTTGCATCTTCTGCTTGTTCATCATCTACGATACTCAGATGATGATGGGCGGAAAACATCGGTATGAAAATTTTCAACAAATAAAATCCTTATCATCATTATTTTTTAGCTACTCGATTTCTCCGGAAGAATATATATTTGCTGCGCTCAATCTTTATATAGATATCGTCCAGCTTTTCTTATACATTCTTCAATTTATAGGCCTGGCAAGAGATTAAAAAAAACTCTAAAAATCCTAGAAGTCTCTCTTATGTTCAATATATTATAATAAACTTGGTCTCTTTTCTATTTAATCAGCTGGGTGCAATGAATGTCTTAAGGGTCCATTATAGCACACTGTCGTTCGATCATCATGCTGTCATCTAAACAGCGGTTAGATTCATATTGACAGCAACACAGTCGTTTGACCATCAGACTGCCTGCTAACGATATTTTCAGCTAAATTGTCAATATGACGAATCTGACTGCAGTTTAGCTCACAGTATGATGATGGAACGACAGTTTAGCTAGCAATATGACGATCTAATCGAATGCGAATGGCTGTTTAGCTGACAGTGTGAAGATCTCTCTAAATGCTAGCAAGATAATAAAGGATCTTTAGATCCTCATATTATTAGTTATACTGTCGTGCGACCATCATACTGTCTGCTGAACAGCAGTTAGATCGTCATATTGTTAGCTAAACTGTCGTTCCATCATCATACTGTCAGCTAAACAGTAGTTACATTGTCATTTTGACAGCTAAACTGTCATTTGACCATCATTCTCTCTGCTGAACAGTCGTTAGATCCGCATATTGTTAGTTAAACTGTCGTTCGATCATCATGCTGTCAGCTAAACAGCGGTTAGATCGTCATATTGACAGTCGTTTGACCATCAGACTGCAGCTAACGATATTTTCAGCTAAATTGTCAATATGACGAATCTGACTGTAGTTTAGCTGACAGTATGATGATGGAACGACAGTTTAGCTAGCAATATGACGATCTAAACTAAAGGATGTTTAGCTGACAGTGTAAAGATCTCTAAATGCTACCAAGATGATAAAGGATCGTTAGATCCTCATATGATTAGTTATACTGTCGTTTGACCATCATACTGTCTGCTAAACAGCAGTTAGATCGTAATATTGATAGCTACACAGTCGTTTGACCATCATACTGTCTGCTGAACAGCAGTTAGATCGTCATATTGTTAGCTAAACTGTCGTTCCATCATCATAATGTCAGCTAAACAGCCGTTAGATCGTCATATTGTCTGTTAAACAGCAGTTAGATCCTTGTATTATCAGTTATACTGTCGTGCGAACATCATACTGTTAGCTAAACAGCAGTTAGATCGTCATATTGTTAGCTAAACTGTCGTTCCATCATCATAATGTCAGCTACACAGCCGTTAGATCGTCATATTGTTAGCTAAACTGTCGTTCCATCATCATACTGTCAGCTAAACAGTAGTTACATTGTCATTTTGACAGCTAAACTGTCATTGACCATCATTCTCTCTGCTGAACAGTCGTTAGATCCGCATATTGTTAGTTAAACTTTCGTTCGATCATCATGCTGTCAGCTAAACAGCGGTTAGATCGTCATATTGACAGTCGTTTGACCATCAGACTGCCTGCTAACGATATTTTCAGCTAAATTGTCAATATGACGAATCTGACTGCAGTTTAGCTCACAGTATGATGATGGAACGACAGTTTAGCTAGCAATATGACGATCTAATCTAAAGGCTGTTTAGCTGACAGTGTAAAGATCTCTAAATGCTACCAAGATGATAAAGGATCGTTAGATCCTCATATTGTTAGTTATACTGTCGTGCGACCATCATACTGTCTGCTGAACAGCAGTTAGATCGTCATATTGTTAGCTAAACTGTCGTTCCATCATCATACTGTCAGCTAAACAGTAGTTACATTGTCATTTTGACAGCTAAACTGTCATTTGACCATCATTCTCTCTGCTGAACAGTCGTTAGTTCCTCATATTGTTAGTCAAACTGTCGTTCGATCATCATGCTGTCAGCTAAACAGCGGTTAAATCATCATATTGACAGCTAGACAGTCGTTTGACCATCAGACTGCCTGCTGACAATATTTTCAGCTAAATTGTCAATATGACGATCTGACTCCAGTTTAGCTGACAGTATGATGATGGAACGACAGTTTATCTAGCAATATGACGATCTAATCTAACGGCTGTTTAGCTGACAGTGTGAAGATCTCTCTAAATGCTAGCAAGATGATAAAGGATCGTTAGATCCTCATATTATTAGTTATACTGTCGTGCGACCATCATACCGTCTGCTGAACAGCCGTTAGATCGTCATATTGTTAGCTAAACTGTCGTTACATCATCATACTGTCAGCTAAGCGATTGTCATTTTGACAGCTAAACTGTCGTTTGACCATCATTCTCTCTGCTGAACAGTCGTTAGTTCCTCATATTGTTAGTTAAACTGACGTTTGATCATCATGCTGTCAGCTAAACAGCGGGTAGATTGTCATATTGACAACTAGACAGTCGTTTGGCCATCAGACTGCCTGCTAACGATATTTTCAGCTAAATTGTCAATATGACGATCTGACTGCAGTTTAGCTAGCAATATGACGATCTAATCTAACGGCTGTTTAGCTGACATTGTATACATCTCTCTAAATGCTAGCAAAATGATAAAGGATCGTTAGACCCTCATATTATTAGTTATACTGTCGTGCGACCATCATACCGTCTGCTGAACAGCTGTTAGATCGTCATATTGTTAGCTAAACTGTCGATCCTTCATCATATCAGCTAAACAGCGGTTAGATCATCATATTGACAGCAACACAGTCGTTTGACCATCATACTGTCAGCTAAACAGCAGTTAGATGATAGATCGTCATATTGATAGCTACACGGTCGTTTGACCATCATACTGTCTGTTGAACAGCAGTTAGATCGTCATATTGTTAGCTAAACTGTCGTTACATCATCATAGTGTCAGCTAAACTGCGGTTAAATCGTCATATTGACAGCTAGACAGTCATTTGACCATCAGACTGCCTGCTAACGATATTTTCAGCTAAATTGTCAATATGACGATCTGACTGCAGTTTAGCTGACAGTATGACGATGGAACGACAGTTTAGCTGGCAATATGACGATCTAATCTAACGACTGTTTAGTGACATTGTGAAGTTCTCTCTAAATGCTATCAAGATGAACAGCAGTTAGATCGACATATTGACAGCTAGACAGTCGTTTGACCATCGTTAGAACCTCATATTATTAGTTATACTGTCGTGCGACCAACATACCGTCTGCTGAACAGCTGTTAGATCGTCATATTGTTAGCTAAACTGTCGATCCTTCATTATGTCAGCTAAACAGCGGTTAGATCATCATATTGACAGAAATACAGTCGTTTGACCATCATACTGTCAGCTAAACAGCAGTTAGATGATAGATCGTCATATTGATAGTTACACGGTCGTTTGACCATCATACTGTCTGTTGAACCGCAGTTAGATTGTCATATTGTTAGCTAAACTGCAGTTCCATCATCATACTATCAGCTAAACAGTACTTAGATTGTCATTTTGACAGCTAAACTGTCGTGCGACCATCAGACTGCCTGCTTACGATATTTTTAGCTAAATTGTCAATATGACGATCTGACTGCAGTTTAGATGACAGTATGATGATGGAACGACAGTTAAGCTAGCAATATGTTAGTTAAACTGTCGTTCGATCATCATGCTGTCAGCTAAACAGCGGTTAGATCGACATATTGACAGCTAGACAGTCGTTTGACCATCAGACTGCCTGCTAACGATATTTTCAGCTAAATTGTCAATATGACGATCAGACTGTAGTTTAGCTGACAGTATGATGATGGAACGACAGTTTAGCTAGCAATATGACGATCTAATCTAACGGCTGTTTAGCTGACAGTGTGAACATCTCTCTAAATGCTAGCAAGATGATCAAGGATCGTTAGATCCTCATATTGTTAGTTATACTGTCGTGCGACCATCATACTGTCTGCTGAACAGCAGTTAGATCGTCATATTGTTAGCTAAACTGTCGTTCCATCATCATACTGTCAGCTAAACAGTAGTTAGATTGTCATTTTGACAGCTAAACTGTCGTTTGACCATCATTCTCTCTGCTGAACAGTCGTTAGTTCCTCATATTGTTAGTCAAACTTTCGTTCGATCATCATGCTGTCAGCTAAACAGCGGTTAGATCGTCATATTGACAGTCGTTTGACCATCAGACTGCCTGCTAACGATATTTTCAGCTAAATTGTCAATATGACGAATCCGACTGCAGTTTAGCTCACAGTATGATGATGGAACGACAGTTTAGCTAGCAATATGACGATCTAATCTAAAGGCTGTTTAGCTGACAGTGTAAAGATCTCTAAATGCTACCAAGATGATAAAGGATCGTTAGATCCTCATATTGTTAGTCAAACTGTCGTTCGATCATCATGCTGTCAGCTAAACAGCGGTTAAATCATCATATTGACAGCTAGACAGTCGTTTGACCATCAGACTGCCTGCTGACAATATTTCCAGCTAAATTGTCAATATGACGATCTGACTGCAGTTTAGCTGACAGTATGATGATGGAACGACAGTTTAGCTAGCAATATGACGATCTAATCTAACGGCTGTTTAGCTGACAGTGTGAAGATCTCTCTAAATGCTAGCAAGATGATAAAGGATCGTTAGATCCTCATATTATTAGTTATACTGTCGTGCGACCATCATACTGTCTGCTGAACAGCCGTTAGATCGTCATATTGTTAGCTAAACTGTCGTTACATCATCATACTGTCAGCTAAGCGATTGTCATTTTGACAGCTAAACTGTCGTTTGACCATCATTCTCTCTGCTGAACAGTCGTTAGTTCCTCATATTGTTAGTTAAACTGACGTTTGATCATCATGCTGTCAGCTAAACAGCGGGTAGATCGTCATATTGACAGCTAGACAGTCGTTTGGCCATCAGACTCCCTGCTAACGATATTTTCAGCTAATTTGTCAATATGACGATCTGACTGCAGTTTAGCTAGCAATATGACGATCTAATCTAACGGCTGTTTAGCTGACATTGTATACATCTCTCTAAATGCTAGCAAAATGATAAAGGATCGTTAGACCCTCATATTATTAGTTATACTGTCGTGCGACCATCATACCGTCTGCTGAACAGCTGTTAGATCGTCATATTGTTAGCTAAACTGTCGATCCTTCATCATATCAGCAAAACAGCGGTTAGATCATCATATTGACAGCAACACAGTCGTTTGACCATCATACTGTCAGCTAAACAGCAGTTAGATGATAGATCGTCATATTGATAGCTACACGGTCGTTTGACCATCATACTGTCTGTTGAACAGCAGTTAGATCGTCATATTGTTAGCTAAACTAGTTCCATCATCATACTGTCAGCTAAACAGTACTTAGATTGTCATTTTGACAGCTAGACAATCGTTTGACCATCAGACTGCCTGCTTATGATATTTTCAGCTAAATTGTCAATATGACGATCTGACTGCAGTTTAGCTGACAGTATGATGATGGAACGACAGTTTAGCTAGCAATATGACGATCTAATCTAACGGCTGTTTAGCTGACAGTGTGAACATCTCTCTAAATGCTAGCAAGATGATCAAGGATCGTTAGATCCTCATATTTTTAGTTATACTGTCGTGCGACCATCATACTGTCTGCTGAACAGCGGTTAGATCATCATATTGACAGCAACACAGTCGTTTGACCATCCTGAACAGTCGTTAGATCCTCATATTGTTATTTAAACTGTCGTTCGATCATCATACTGTCAGCTAAACAGCGGTTAGATCGTCATATTGACAGTCGTTTGACCATCAGACGGCCTGCTAACGATATTTTCAGCTAAATTGTCAATATGACGAATCTGACTGTAGTTTAGCTGACAGTATGATGATGGAACGACAGTTTAGCTAGCAAAATGACGATCTAATATAACGGCTGTTTAGACAGTGTGAAGATCTCTCTAAATGCTAGCAAGATGATAAAGGATCGTTAGAACCTCATATTGTTAGTTATACTGTCGTGCGACCATCATACCGTCTGCTGAACAGCAGTTAGATCGTCATATTGTTAGCTAAATTGTAGTTCCATCTTCATACTGTCAGCTAAACAGTACTTAGATTGTCATTTTGACAGCTAAACTGTCGTGCGACCATCATACTGTCTGCTGAACAGTCGTTAGATCCTCATTTTGTTAGTTATACTGTTCGTTCGATCATCATGCTGTCAGCTAAACAGCGGTTAGATCGACATATTGACAGCTAGACAGTCGTTTGACCATCAGACTGCCTGCTTACGATATTTTCAGCTAAATTGTCAATATGACGATCTGACTGCAGTTTAGCTGACAGTATGATGATGGAACGACAGTTTAGCTAGCAATATGATAGTTAAACTGTCGTTCGATCATCATGCTGTCAGCTAAACAGCGGTTAGATCAATATATTGACAGCAACACAGTCGTTTGAACATCATACTGTCAGCTAAACAGCAGTTAGATGATAGATCGTCTTATTGATAGCTACACGGTCGTTTGACCATCATACTGTCTGTTGAACAGCAGTTAGATCGTCATATTGTTAGCTAAACTGTAGTTCCATCATCATACTGTCAGCTAAACAGTACTTAGATTGTCATTTGACAGCTAAACTGTCGTGCGACCATCATACTGTCTGCTGAACAGTCGTTAGATCCTCATATTGTTAGTTAAACTGTCGTTCGATTATCATGCTGTCAGCTAAACAGCGGTCAGATCGACATATTGACAGCTTTACAGTCGTTTGACCATCAGACTGCCTGCTAACGATATTTTCAGCTAAATTGTCAATATGACTATCTGACTGCAGTTTAGCTGACAGTATGATGATGGAACGACAGTTTAGCTAGCAATATGACGATCTAATCTAAAGGTTGTTTAGCTGACATTGTGAACATCTCTCTAAATGCTAGCAAGATAATAAAGGATCGTTAGATCTTCATATTATTAGTTATACTGTCGTGCGACCATCATACCGTCTGCTGAACAGCCGTTAGATCGTCATATTGTTAGCTAAACTGTCGTTAGATCATCATATTGTCTGTTAAACAGCTGTTAGATCCTCATATTATTAGTTATACTGTCATGCGACCGTCATACTGTCAGCTAAACAGCAGTTAGATGATAGATCGTCATATTGATAGCTACACGGTCGTTTGACCATCATACTGTCTGCTGAACAGTCTTTAGATCCTCATATTGTTAGTTATACTGTTCGTTCGATTATCATGCTGTCAGCTAAACAGCGGTTAGATCGTCATATTGACAGCTTTACAGTCGTTTGACCATCAGACTGCCTGCTAACGATATTTTCAGCTAAATTGTCAATATGACGATCTGACTGCAGTTTAGCTGACAGTATGATGATGGAACGACAGTTTAGCTAGCAATATGTTAGTTAAACTGTCGTTCGATCATCATGCTGTCAGCTAAACAGCGGCTAGATAGTCATATTGACAGCTAGACAGTCGTTTGACCATCAGACTGCCTGCTAACGATATTTTCAGCTAAATTGTCAATATGACGATCTGACTGCAGTTTAGCTGACAGTATGATGATGTAATGACAGTTTAGCTAGCAATATGACGATCTAATCTAAAGGCTGTTTAGCTGACAGTGTAAAGATCTCTAAATGCTACCAAGATGATAAAGGATCGTTAGATCCTCATATGATTAGTTATACTGTCGTTTGACCATCATACTGTCTGCTGAACAGCCGTTAGATCGTCATATTGTTAGCTAAACTGTAGTTCCATCATCATACTGTCAGCTAAACAGTACTTAGATTGTCATTTTGACAGCTAGACAGTCGTTTGACCATCAGACTGCCTGCTTATGATATTTTCAGCTAAATTGTCAATATGACGATCTGACTGCAGTTTAGCTGACAGTATGATGATGGAACGACAGTTTAGCTAGCAATATGACGATCTAATCTAACGGCTGTTTAGCTGACAGTGTGAACATCTCTCTAAATGCTAGCAAGATGATCAAGGATCGTTAGATCCTCATATTGTTAGTTATACTGTCGTGCGACCATCATACTGTCTGCTGAACAGCGGTTAGATCATCATATTGACAGCAACACAGTCGTTTGACCATCCTGAACAGTCGTTAGATCCTCATATTGTTATTTAAACTGTCGTTCGATCATCATACTGTCAGCTAAACAGCGGTTAGATCGTCATATGACAGTCGTTTGACCATCAGACTGCCTGCTAACGATATTTCAGCTAAATTGTCAATATGACGAATCTGACTGCAGTTTAGCTGACAGTATGATGATGGAACGACAGTTTAGCTAGCAATATGACGATATAATCTAACGGCTGTTTAGCTGTCAGTGTGAAGATCTCTCTAAATGGTAGCAAGGTGATAAAGGATCGATAGATCCACATATTGTTAGTTATACTGTCATGCGACCATCATACTATCTGCTGAACAGCCGTTAGATTGTCATATTGTTAGCTAAACTGTCGTTACATCATCATAGTGTCAGCTAAACAGCGGTTAGATCATCATATTGACAGCAACACAGTCGTTTGACCATCCTGAACAGTCGTTAGATCCTCATATTGTTATTTAAACTGTCGTTCGATCATCATACTGTCAGCTAAACAGCCGTTAGTTCGTCATATGGTCAGCAAGAACGTTATGACGATAGAAAAAATCTTTAAAAATTGTTGAGAATAATATTGCTTTAATGACTTTTTGAGTTACTAAGGTTTTAATACATAAAATTTAATACAAAAAATGGTTTAAATAAATATTTGACTTTTAATCAGCAGGTCAGAAAAAGGTTGGACGATGCCAGATGTGGCGAAGTAAAAGATGAGGCCGAAAGCGATTGAAATTGGTAATGCTGGAAGGGCTTTTTTGAAAATGGCTAAAAGAAAAAGAGTTAATGAAAGGCCGATTAGAATGGCGACGAAGCAGGCCAACGTTGTGTTCCAGTCGCCATAGGAAGACGCTTTCCCGACGAGGACGCTGTAGAAGATGAAGTCGCCAAGTCCCAGTTTGACGCCACGTTCGACATCTTCTTCTTGATACTGCGGCACGACGACTCTCACATCCGGAATCTGATTTCGTCTATCCTGCCATTCCCTGTTAAAACCTCCTTCCACAGGTGACGTCTCCTGCGCCATTATCATACTGTACATAACCGTCGATGAATATATCAACGCCGGAAATATCTGCTCATTTCTCTCCTGCGCAGTCTCTACCAAATCCTCAATGGTCCATTCGGCGTCAATACTGCGAAAAGATCCCACAGCGATATCACAGCCAAGACTGTCCACGTCGTCCATTCTGGTAAATATTTGATAAAAATCAAAGCCATCAGAGCAGCTAAGAATATCAAATAGACCTGCTGCAGACGTAAAGGGCCTTTCCAATGAATACATATCATCCCATTGTTCCAAAGTTCCATATGATGAGCGACAATGTTATATAATCGAATGGGACATTGTTCGCTCTTAGTATTTCAATAAGATACATATATGAGAATATGCTGAGTAGTATAAGGGATGATATGATGAGCCATCCGTGGATTATTTTGTAGCATCGCTTTTTATAAGGTGATCAATATGACGGTCATTAAAGCGACGACTGCTAGAAGAATCAAAGCGTTGGCTAAAGCGTTCCAAATTTTGGTTCCAGCTTCTTGGCTGCTTTCATGAAATGGGGTGTAGATCAAATAGATGTCTTTGCGCTTGTAGAAGCTGACGGTGTTCATAGTAGCGACGACAACAAGCAGACATAGCGAAACCGGAACGAAAAGCTTGATGACATGATCAGCACCGTATTTAAGTTCTTCTTCGTCGTCCCAGTAACGATTATCGCGTTCGTCACGTTCGTGTTCGTTGTTTGAGGATGTGTTTTGCTCCTCGCGTCGTGTGATGTTCGCCCGCGATGATTCGGGCATCACCTCGTTTACGAGTACGTCCATCAGGGATGTGTATTCGTTTATCGAGTTTTCGTAGTCGCTATCGGTATCGGACATTCACATTTAGATAGATTTTAAAAAAATAAAACACCACAAACAATAAAAAAAATACTAAAAACAATATACCCAACAGTAGCCAGAAGGTTACGACGTTACATACGAGCAGTGATGCTGTTAAGGTTGTACAATATTTCCCTGCACTATACAGGGTGTTCCAGTTAACGCACAAAATTTTTTTTCGCCACTTAAAACTCTTTTTTTTGTATTTTTGAAGTTTTCAGGCAAAAAAACCGTCAGTTTTAAATTTATTTAAATCACTCTGAAGCCTTTTTCATTTAAGGCGACTATAAAGGGTTTTCCAGTTATTGGGACAAAACGGACAAATTTAAGTTTTTGGCAATAACTCGACAACTGTTGTCCTAGCGAAAAAATGAATTATTTTAAATTAATCAAATTTAATTTACTTTAAAAAAGTCAAATAACATTTTTGGCTAGGAGGAATATTTACGAGATATTGGGACAAAACAAAGAAATTTCCGTTTTTGGCAATACTCCACAAATATTCGTCCTAGGGAAAAAATGAATTATTTCAAAATTAATTAAAATTTAATTTTCTTAAAAAAAGTCAAATAACATTTTTGGCTTGAAGGAATAGTTCAGGAGATATTGAGACGTTTTTTTAAATAGGAAAATCCCATTTTCACCAGTTTTTTGCAATAGGAAAACCCCATTTTCACAGTTTTTGAATAGGAAAACCCCATTTTCACCAGGTTTTTGTAATAGGACCCATTTTTACAGTTTTGTAATAGGAAACCCGCATTTTCGCCAGTTTTTGAAATAGGAAAACCCCCATTTTACAGTTTTGTAATAGAAAATTTGTTTTGTAATAGGAAAACCCCATTTTTACCAGTTTTTAATAGGAAACCCATTTTACCAGGTTTTGGTAATAGGAAAATCCCATTTTCATCAGTTTTGAATAGGAAAATTCCATTTTCAGTTTTTTGTAAATAGGAAACCCATTTTACAGTTTTTGTAATAGGAAAACCCCATTTTACAGGTTTTTGTAATAGGAAAACCCCCATTTTTACAGGTTTTTGTAATAGGAAATCCCATTTTCACCATTTTTTGCAATAGGAAAACCCATTTTTACAGTTTTTGTAATAGAAAAATTTACAGGTTTGTAATAGGAAAACCCATTTTACAGTTTTTAAATAGGAAACCCAATTTTACAGGTTTTGGTAATAGGAAAATCCCATTTTCATCAGTTTTTGTAATAGGAAAATTCCATTTTCACAGTTTTTGTAATAGGAAAACCCCATTTTTACAGGTTTTTGTAATAGGAAACCCCATTTTTACAGGTTTTTGTAATAGGAAACCCCCATTTTTACAGGTTTTTGAAAGGAAAATCCCATTTCACCAGTTTTTTGCAATAGGAAAACCCCATTTTACAGGTTTTGTAATAGAAAAACTTTACAGGTTTTTTTGTAATAGGAAACCCCATTTTTACAAGTTTTTAAATAGGAAACCCAATTTTACAGGTTTTAATAGGAAAATCCATTTTCATCAGTTTTTTGTAATAGGAAATTCCATTTTTCACAGTTTTTGTAATAGGAAAACCCCATTTTTACGGTTTTTGTAATAGGAAACCCTTTTTACAGGTTTTGTAATAGGAAAACCCCATTTTTACAAGTTTTTAAATAGGAAAACCCATTTTACAGTTTTGGTAATAGGAAAATCCAATTTCATCAGTTTTTGTAAATAGGAAAACCCATTTTTACAGTTTTTAATAGGAAACCCAATTTTAAGGTTTTGGTAATCGGAAAATCCATTTTAATCAGTTTATGTAATAGGAAAATCCCTTTTTCACCAGTTTTGTAATAGAAAAACTTTACAGGTTTTTGTAATCGGAAAACCCCATTTTACAAGTTTTTTAATAGGAAACCCAATTTTACAGGTTTTGGTAATCGGAAAAATCCATTTTAATGTTTAATAGGAAAATCCCTTTTTCACCAGTTTTTGTAATAAAAAATTACAGGTTTTGTAATAGGAAACCCCATTTTTACAAGTTTTTATATAGGAAACCCAATTTTACAGGTTTTGGTAATAGGAAAATCCATTTTCACCAGTTTTTGAAAAGGAAAACCCTTTACAGTTTTTATAAAACCCAATTTTACAGGTTTTTGGTAATCGGAAAATTCCATTTTAGTTTTGTAATAGGAAAACCCATTTTTCACCAGTTTTGTAATAAAATTTACAGGTTTTTGTAATAGGAAAACCCATTTACAGTTTGTAATAGGAAAACCCCATTTTTACAAGTTTTTAAATAGGAAACCCAAAACAGGTTTTGGTAATAGGAAAATCCATTTTCATCAGTTTTTGTAAAAGGAAAACCCCATTTTACAAGTTTTATATAGGAAACCCATTTTCAGTTTTGTAATCGGAAAAATTTTAATCAGTTTGTAATAGGAAAATCCCTTTTTCACCAGTTTTTGTATAAAAACTTTACAGGTTTTTGTAATCGGAAAACCCCATTTTTACAGTTTTTATAGGAAACCCATTACAGGTTTTGGTAATAGGAAAATCCAATTTTCATCATTTTTGTAAAAGGAAAACCCCATTTTTACAAGTTTTTATATAGGAAACCCAATTTACAGGTTTTGGTAATAGGAAAATTCCATTTTACCAGTTTTATGTAATAGGAAAATCCCTTTTTCACCATTTTTGAAATAGAAAAACTTTACAGGTTTTTGTAATAGGAAACCCCATTTTTACAGGTTTTGTAATAGGAAAACCCCATTTTTACAAGTTTTAATAGGAAACCCATTTTCAGGTTTGGTAGGAAAATCCCATTTTCATCAGTTTTTGTAAAAGAAAAACCCCATTTTTACAAGTTTTTATAGGAAACCCATTTACAGTTTTGGTAATAGGAAAATCCCTTTTAATCAGTTTATGTAATAGGAAATCCCTTTTCACCAGTTTTGTAATAGAAAAACTTTACAGGTTTTTGTAATCGGAAAACCCCATTTTTACAATTTTTATATAGAAACCCAATTTTACAGGTTTTGGTAATAGGAAAATCCATTTTCATCAGTTTTTGTAAAAGGAAAACCCATTTTTACAAGTTTTTATATAGAACCCAATTTACAGGTTTTGTAATCGGAAAATTCCATTTATCAGTTTATGTAATAGGAAAATCCCTTTTTCACCATTTTTGTAATAGGAAAACCCCTTTTCACCAGAAAATCCAATTTTCACCAGTTTTGTAATAGGAAAACCCCATTTTCACCAGAAAATCCAATTTTACAGGTTTTTGTAATAGGAAACCCGCATTTTTACAAGTTTTTAAATAGGAAACCCAATTTTAGGTTTTGGTAATAGGAAAATCCCATTTTCATCAGTTTATGTAATAGGAAAATCCCATTTTCACCAGTTTTTGTAATAGAAAAACTTTACAGGTTTTTGTAATAGGAAAACCCCATTTTACAGGTTTTTGGTAATAGGAAAACCCCATTTTTACAGGTTTTTTAAATAGGAAAACCCCATTTTTACAAGTTTTTAAATAGGAAACCCAATTTTTACAGGTTTTTAAGTAGGAAACCCAATTTTTACAGGTTTTTGTAATAGGAAAACCACCATTTTTACAGGTTTTTGTAATAGGAAAACCCTCATTTTTATGGGTTTTTGTAACCGGAAAACGCACTTTTACAGGTTTTTTTAATAGGAAAACCCCATTTTTACAGATTTTTGTAGTAAGAAAACCCCATTTTCCCAGGTTTTCCTCCACTTTTATAGGTTTTTTCATAGTTCCTAGAAAGTCCAATGAAATATGTTTTCCATCCAGGGAAGTAACATAAAATCTGTCTACCCTGTATAAAATTAAAATAACATAATAATAATTTAAATAATTTAATTTTTATTATACAATAAAATGTTACAATCATAAAGGGAAGGGGATGAAGAAATTAAAGCAAAGTTATCACAATAGGGGGAAGATTTCTAGGCCCTAATTTGGCACAAATATTAAATATTTTTTTTTGGCAATTAAGACTGGAAGACTAAAAAGAGTGCACAAATAACAAAAGGAATTTATAAATTTAGACTAACATCAATTCGCACAAAAAGGTCCTATTGTTTAAACTTTACTTTTTTAAAA